>CAUJNA010003484.1:0-140000 GCA_963377175.1 Effrenium voratum
AAAGCAGCATTCCACCAGAACACCCCGGTTGGGGAGGTGTACAAAGGATTCATCAACGACGAGTCATCTAGGGCATCGTCATCGAGAAGGTGGAGGAGCTCTGAGGAGTTCCAGACAACTGCAGAGTTTGAGAGGCACGACCAGAGAATCGCAAGATACAGAGATCGAAACTGGGGGAAAGTGTTCACGTTGAGCGTGATCAAGGCTCCCAAGATCGACTCCTACGGTCGTGGTTCCAAGGACGACTACCAGAAGAATTGGGACCTTGGGTTGGTCTACCAGAATGAGCTGCAGGCATCGATGAAAAACCTCGCATATGCACTGAGGAGGGATGAGAATGCCAGCCAGAACAACCTATTGCGCTGGATGATCTGTGGGTCAACCCCCAGTGACATCTCTGACGCGTGCATCGGAGCGGTCAATTCGCTCATGTGCGTCTCTTTCATCATGAGGAGATTGCAGCCATTGCTCGGTGAGAAGGACTCCAAAGATCAGTCGTATACAGCTTATTTCCGTCCAGACAAAAAGGGAGCTGAACGATCTCTACCGGGAGATTGAGTACGCCAGGGATTTCCTGTGGTGCATCGATATGATCTATGAGTCGAAGCTGCCTGCGATGAACATCAACTCCATCAGTTTGGCACCGCACGCGGCTGACAGGGCCGCTGAGAACCAAGATCGGCGCAAGTGGGTAAGCTGGATGAAGGAGATCGAGAAGAAGGCCGAGAAGGACGTCTTGATCGATTTCTTCCAGAATAAATACTGCACGATTCATGAAGTCGAGAGGGACCTCGAGAAGTACCCCGAGGATTTCGTGGTTGGGGAAGAGCCGACATGGTGGGTGATGGGTTCATCGAAGACGGAGCCGCCACGGAAGACGGAGCGACAGCAGAAGTCGGCATCAAGCTCCGGACAAAGGAGTCAAACCGCTGGTGGGTCAGTCCCCCAGCCGGAGCTCCAAGTGGGGGGTCGCAAGCCAGCGATGCTGTCAAGATCGACAACGAGATCATCGACTCCATTTTCCGAATGAACTCTGGCGGTGACGACGACAGATGGGTAATTATCAACCCAACTGCTGGACACGATACCTACACTTCATTCGAAGGGGGTACCACTTTGGGCGGCGCGACTGTCAATGTGAAATTCGACATAGACAACAATACGGGGTACCCAATCATACAAACTGTATTTGGGCCGTGTCTTGCAGAAGGCAAGAGAGCAACATATTGGGAGTGTATGCTGAGATGCCTGACCTCTTCGCTATTGCACTTCGAGGAGAAGACCAGCGCGGAGAAGATCATTCTTTCCTATGTTGGGAAGGGAAATGCGGCATGGCTCCAGCTGTATGCTTTCTTGTGTGCCCAAACAGGATGCTTGATTACTGGACGCCTTCCGGGCGCCAAAGCCATCAACGCGTTGATTCAGGCGGAGAAGAACCCGGACAACGCACCTGGACAGTTGAACCGGATTATCAATAGACAGAAGAGGAGCCCCATTGACGAGGCGACGATTCGCGACATGATGATCCACAAGAAGAGCTTCTTGGTCCTGGATTGGCCCCTGAGGGCCGTCAACTCAAAAGGGAGCACGAAGACCTTCCAGATGATGGTCAACGAACAGGGATGGACAAACATCGAGGAGAGATCATACTATGGGTCGAGTGAGCAAGTCTCCTCACCCAACGACAAGTTGAATATCATCTCCCGATTGCAGAAGCTGGATAAGCTCATCGCTGAACGGCGGAGGCGAGACATGGATGACTCGCCAATGTCGGTGCACATCTGGATGTCGCTATATGATTGGGTATGCATGAGAGGATGCGGATGGCAGGTGACCGCCAACCCCATCATTGACTACCTGCAGAAGGCGATATCTGACCTCGTCAACACATGCAAGGGCCTGGTCGTGGTGTGCGTGAATCGCGATGTTGCTTTCCATGGTGGAAGAGTGGACTTGGGGACGATCGCCAACAAGGTTAGCGAGATCTGCAAGGCGGCAGGCGCGCTGGTGACCGAGAACGATCGCCTGTGGCGCGTGGTCCATGCGCTCACAGGAAAGAACTACAAGATCCCTGGGGGCTCGAACTTGCAACACTTCCTCCTGAAGCGACTGCTGATTGAGAAATCCATCGATGCGGTCGCACCAAGCAACGCGTTTGTGTGTGAGCTGGAGGGGACGTGCATAAACGAGCCCGACCTTCGATTCAACATCCCGAAGAACATGGAGGAATCGAAGGTGAAAGTCGAGTACAAGCCGACCTTCACTGCACAGTCGAAGAGGAAACAAGAGCGGCAAGATGAAGGACACGGCGAGCAGGATGCTTTTGGGAAAGCCGATGCCGGTGATCAACGTCTTCGATGGTACACGGTCACGGAGCTCAGCAAGTTTATCTGCGAACTTTGCGCTAAAGAGATGCAGATGAGCAGGTCGAAGGTGCTCGGACCGAAGTCGAAGTACAATCCCTCTTCTTGCGTGAACTGTTGCGCGAACTGGAACGCGGACACGAACGGTATTGCAATGTCTACCGAGGGGAAGAAAATGTACACGCGCCTCTTCGCGGAATGCGTGGTGGCAATCCCCGACCTTCAAAACCACATGGTGGACGTCAACAACATCCAGGCCATGATCACGATCATACGGGAGCTCGCGTATTCGAAGCTGAAGAAGGAACTTTCTCACGCGGGATTCGTGAGTATGACCGTGGATCAAGCAGCGCAGTTCTATAACAACGGTCACGGGAAGCAATTGTGCGCATCCCGGGATGTGATCGTGTGCAAGAACTCCGAGGGAGTCGAGGAGAGGATGTCCATCTTCTTGATAGGCAGGGATCTCGGCAATGTGGCATATTCGTCATGGATCAAGAGTGTGCTCGACCAAGGAACGATGTATGAACTCCTGGGACAAACCACGAACGAGGAATCCTGGGGAGACGTCGTCGAGATGGTGTTGGGATTCTTTGAGGTGATGTCGTACTTCCAGCACGAACTGCCACTGTGGAAGGATGCATGGAAGATCAAGAGGGAGTTCGAGCAGTCAATAGTGCGACACCTCGCTGGGAACGTGATCCACACGACGGGCCAGAACAGAAAGCGGAACAAACCGTCCGCACAGCTCGGCGTGCCCACGAAGGAGGTGCTTGACATCATGAACAAGGTCAAGCCCAGACATCCACTATCCCTGATCACCGAGCCCTCTGCACAAGGTTCCAAGAGAAAGGCCACGGAGGGCGAAGATGAGGGTCTTGGTCAAGCACCAGACCCGAGTCGAAGTTCTCAAGCCAATACTGAGAAGGAAGACAAGAAGCAGCGAGTGATCGACGGGCGGAGAGCGGCACTAGGATTCCTGGAGTCAATGGAGAAGTGCATGGGAGATATGGGTATCTGTAAGAAGTGCGCGAACCTGGCCCACGACGGCGACTGCAAGGACATTGAGGAGGCTGCTGGAAATGAGAAGGCGATGAAGGTGCTCCGTGAGCTACTCGGCAGTGACCCTGTTTCATCTGATGAAGACATGGGGGATACGGAGGAACCGTCCTCATCAACGTCCAAGGAAAGAAAGAAAGGAGGACAAGCAGGGAAAGAAACAATTGAGATGTACAGCTACACTATTAATATGGTGGAGATGGCTGACACGGCTGAGGGAGGAGAGCTACAATGTGGTGGCGTCGACCTCACATACAACCCGTGCGGGGACAGCAGGACATTCAAGAAGACGCTTGAGATGGGATGCGACACCATCCCGTGCTACATCCCGAAGTACGGCGACTTGATTGATGTGCATATGCCACGGGCATACGCGTCTATTGTTGACCCCAGGTACTTTCCCAGAGGTGCAATCCTTGAGCAAGTGGACGTGATGCAACTTGGCAAGAGTGTCAACTTTTGCATTGCCCCTTTCGACGGTGCTCCACTATGCAGGATTGGTGATGATCGCTCGGTATTTACTACAAGGGACCAAGCAAACCAGCTATCTCACGACCTATGCAGAGTCCTTCGACACAAGATCGGCAATTGCCGAGGAAGTGCATTCAGGTGCGACGAGGGTGGATGGGTCGACATTGATGCTGTCATTGACGACCGAAACAACGACATATTCCCACCTAACACCTCGAGAGCGAAACGATACATGGGCATCATGGAGGTGATCAAGTGGCAGGAATCCGGAAGCAAGAAGTCGAGATTCCAGGTTCTGGCAGCAAGGTTTCCGAGCATCATGAACCCGAACGACACGAGGGCAGCCAGGGAGGAAATGAGCAAGGCTGGCGTGGATCGGGACGACATCGACAGGATGTTCAACAGATGCGATGGATGGTACAGACCTTGGTGCATCCGAGTCACAACCGGTCACAGTGATTTTGGATTCATGAGCTCATCCGCACTGGCGAATAGGTATTCCGCAAGGATGGGTGATTCTCTCGGAGGAGCATTCCATGTAACGTATGTGAAAAACCTGCCAAGCATCGTACGCTGTGGGTTAGTCCCCGGCGGAATCGATGGCGGCAACAGGCTAGCACTGCACTTCGGGGCGTTTGCTCCATGGGATGAGATGAACGTGGCGACGAAGACAACGCTACGGAACGTGAGGATAGGGGATCCGATTGCGATCATCTATATTCCCAGTGCAACCCTCGCGCGGTATGGGGCTGGAGTCGCGGCTAATGGGACTTTCATGGTCTTTGACGTGATCCCGTACTATGAGGTCAAGTCCATTTGGATTGGCAAAAGCAACGGAGGGAAGCGCCTGGAGTACGCTGACATCAAGAGGGCGTACTCGAAGTGTGTGGAGAACGAGATCTGCCCTGGCTTCGTCAACTCATCCCAAGAGTCGGCAGCGATGTTCCTCCAGAACGTCACAAAGATCAGCAAGAGGATGCCGGAGACTGAGACAGGTGCCGATAATCTGCACTACATCGTTGACATGGTTAATCGTGCTTGCGAACTCTATCGAAACAACAAGATGGAAGAGTTCAACGCACAGGTCCACGAGGTCCGGGACGAAGTCAGCAAAGTCGTCATCCTGAATGATGAGACATGGGAAGGACTGAGGTGCCGGATATGTCCATCATGTGCGACCGCGATCCCCACCTGCTTCTGCTTATGCCTGGAGTGCGAGGCACAACTGATCTCCATCGGAAGATACTACATTCACATCAAATCCGATGACGAGGAGGACAACCAAACCCCAACGTCTCTGGAGATGCCAGGCGTGCACAGGAAGAAGCTAACCACGATGCGGCAGCACAGGAGGATGAGGACGAAGCGGAGGAAGTTCCAGGAGAAGATGACGACATGGACACGCAAGGATATACATCCGGCTATGCGTCAGAAGAAGAAGACGGCGGTTGGCATTACCGCGACACCGATCTGACGTCACGGGACATTATAAGTTCCCAACGGATGGCGATCTGCCTTGACGAGCCGCGTGAGGCTCAGTACATGGCAGGATTTATCGCACTCCAGCTGTCCAAGATGTGGGGGATGTTCGAGGGTGGTGAGGAGAGAACGATGAATGCCAAGCTCGAGGGGAGAGAGGGCTGCCCTTACCACAATGACTTCAAGAGGTACCCCAACATCACTGAGCATGATCAGGAAGGTATACTTTTGCCATCAACAATAACGAAGATTTCTCAATCGGAGAATGTTCGGACAAGGGCCTTCCGATCGGTTGAGGAGCGTGACGAATATATTCGTATGATGGTGAACAAATGCGAGGGACTATACACATTCTACAAGCTGTGGATTGCAGCAAGGATCCTCGATGTCACCAAGGAAGAAATGAAGCTCCTGGTCAAGGACCGAGTGCACCCGGTGGGTGATATTATTTTCAGATGTTGTGCACTAGCTTTCAACTGCAAGTATATATCATTCGTGAGGGATGGCCTAAACCTTGGCAAGCATGGTTACGCGGTCAACGTGAGCGCCATCATCTCGGCCATCGACCCGAACAAATGCGACACACCCCTACTGGATTGGTGCCTTCGGAAAGGGCACTGGTTGCCAGAGGACTACAACAAGAAGTGTGTCCGGGCACGAGAAGCCCAGAAGAACTTGGACGAGGAGGTCCGCCGACGTACCCATAGGCTGTCCATTGGGGACAGGTATGCTTCGTGAAGATGATGATTGCGGTACGATGTGGGCCAGTCCCCATCTGTTACTTGCGTCACATCGACACTGTTTCGATGGAACGACTTATGTCATGATTTATATTCATGTGTCCAAGATGAATGGATGTGTACATGGTTACATATTCCGACGACTATGACGCTCTGGATATTCATGGATGGACTTATTACCTTATAGATGATATCTTTTCATTATTTATGCATTGTCCATGGTATCTGGAATGGCTACGATTTGCATTGATTACTCACCGATGTTACTTTGCCGGAGATATGCAGACCGATCACAAGCGGGCGCGTCTGGTGGACTTTTGTGGCCAACCCATTTATGGATGACAGCTGCGCGATGCGCAAATGCGGCAGCTGGAATGTTCACTGGCGGTCAAGTGAAGTGGCCACAGTGTATTATATACACCTGCATATGGATGTGTGCTTCGACTGGAGGATGAATGTTTCACTTTTCGTACAATCGAACCCGGCATGTTTCACAGCGAATGAACGGTGTAGTGATAGCAAGTAAAAGAATGCACGACACGATTTCGTAGTTGAAGCCGTGGCCAGTGGAACGTTTTGTGGTGTTTGGACCGCATGATGAACAATTCGACCCAAATGGGGGATGTTAAAACCCTCTAGGCCCCGTGCCGAAATTGGGTAGCTGTTCTGAGGTCCTTGTTGGTGTTGCTTCCCAAGTTCCATTGATCGCCATTTGGCTCAAGACACATTTGAGGTTCAAGATCCGATGTGTGACTGCGGATCTCCGTGATTGGCACAAAGAGCAAAACAACCGCTTGCGCCGCAGGGTCAGGACTACTGCTGTGATTATCATTCCTTCTTCCTTACAACGTTTACACGGGTTCGGCTATAACGGCATCGTCCGTATACACCTTTCTACGTGGTTGGTATTAAAGCTTGAGGGTTCGGTGCACAGCGTCCCACGGGACGACACCTTGCCGTCTCTTGACCGATGTATGTATGTATGAGTATGTAATGTATGTAGTATTTATTATTAATGTTATGTTATGTAAGTAATTTGGGGGGTAATTGTATGTATGTATGTATGTATGTATGTAAGTATGTAATGTATGTATGTATGTATGTATGTATGTATGTATGTATGTATGTATGTATGTATGTATGTATGTATGTATGTAATGGATGTATGTATGTATGTATGTATGTATGTATGTATGTATGTATGTATGTATGTATGTATGTATGTATGTATGTATGTATGTTATGTATGTAATGTATGTATGTATGTATGTATGTATGTATGTATGTATGTATGTATGTATGTATGTATGTATGTATGTATGTATGTTTGTATGAATGTATGTATGTATGTATGTATGTGTGTGTATGTGTGTATGTATGTATGTATGTATGTATGTATGTATGTATGTATGTATGTATGTATGTATGTATGTATGTAAATGTATGTATGTATGTATGTATGTATGTAATGTATGTATGTATGTATGTATGTATGTATGTATGTATGTATGTATGTATGTATGTATGTATGTATGTATGTATTTATGTAATGTATTTAATGTATGTATGTATGTATGTATGTATGTATGTATGTATGTATGTATGTATGTATGTATGTATGTATGTATGTATGTATGTATGTATGTATGTATGTATGTATGTATGTATGTATGTATGTATGTATGTATGTATGTATGTAATGTATGTATGTATGTAAATGTAATGTAATGTAATGTAATGTAATGTAATGTAATGTATGTATGTATGTATGTATGTATGTATGTATGTATGTATGTATGTATGTATGTATGTATGTATGTATGTATGTATGTATGTATGTATGTATGTATGTAATGTATGTATGTATGTATGTAATGTAATGTAATGTAATGTAATGTAATGTAAATGTAATGTAATGTAATGTAATGTAATGTAATGTAATGTAATGTAATGTAATGTAATGTAATGTAATGTAATGTAATGTAATGTAATGTAATGTAATTAATGTATGTATGTATGTATGTATGTATGTATGTATGTATGTATGTATGTATGTATGTATGTATGTATGTAATGTATGTAATGTATGTATGTATGTATGTATGTATGTATGTATGTATGTATGTATGTATGTATGTATGTATGTATGTAATGTAATTATGTATGTATGTATGTATGTATGTATGTATGTATGTATGTATGTATGTAATGTATGTATGTATGTATGTAATGTAATGTAATGTAATGTAATGTAATGTAATGTAATGTAATGTAATGTAATGTAATGTAATGTAATGTAATGTATGTAATGTATGTAATGTATGTGTGTATGTATGTACTTTATGTATGTATTTATGTATGTATGTATGTATGTATGTATGTAGATATAATCACATGTTTGGCCTCCGAGTTCAATTTTGCCTCAACTCGTTTGATTTTGCTCTCAAATTGCTGAGAACTTCAAGAGGAAGTCACTTCATTCATGGCTTGTCGTGTGACCTTAGCTGTTTCATACCTTTTTGGAAACACACAAATGCTCTTTGGCATTCATCCGGCAAAAGGTTCGGTCCCCCAGCTAGGTGCCCTTTCTCACCCCTTGCTTGGTTGGGAGGGTTCCCCCACTAAAATACACACACCAGAAAAAAAACAGAAACGGTACCCTCGTATCTTCTAACCTCTCCAATCTGGAGGACCTAGAAAAGCTTCAACCATCTTTTTCGCTGTGCTCAGCCCGGAAAAAAACACCTGCAGGCAGCGATGCACTGGGACCTGAAGCGCCTGGAGCAGAAGATCTCGAAGCTCTCGCAGCCTGGGCTTGGAGTGGAATTTTCGGAAGGTGAGCGATTGGTCAGTGGGGGGGGAGGGGTTGGGTGGGTGGGTGGGTGGGGGGGTGGGTGGGTGGGTGGGTGGGTGGTTGGTTGATTGGTTGGTAGGTTGGTTGGTTGGAAGGTTGGAAGGTTGGAAGGTTGGTAGGTCGGTGGGTTGGTTGCCTTTGTATATTGTTTAGGGTTCCACAGGGTTCCCATTTTGATAAAGCTGCGCCTTTTTCAAGGTCCAGATGCCACGCCTCGACACTCGCCTTTTTGTTTGGTGGCCCTTTTTGGCCGACTCTAAGGGTTTCCTTGTTACATTCGCTGGGGTCACCGAGCTGGATGGAGGGTTTTTTTGGGGGTTGGTATCTTTACGTGTTGCTTCTTGTTTGGAGCCGTGGGTGTCGGGAAAGCTCTTTTCGTGCCTTGTCAACATTTTGACTCACTGTTCTAGGGGTTGATTCCTTGTCCATTCTTTTCCGCCATCGTTCTTCTCAAGGACCGATCGCAAAATTTCTCCAGGGCTTGTGGTGGTTTTCTGGAAAGATCCGGATCCGGCTTTCGCCGTCTGAGGCAAAGGCTTAAGGAGGCCGGAGTGATCCGGGGACTTGTGCTTGAGCCGAAGGCCCTGCCACCGTCAGAGCAGTGGAGTCTGTAGACTCTGCTGTGAGGAATGATGCCGTAAACTTCCCTAGTGTCGACCCAGGATTATTCCTGGGTCAACATGAAATGGGAAAGGGAGACATAACCCCCCCTAGGGGCCCTCGTCATTTCCCACTAGCTTGAAGGAACTACTGGTTGGGGGATTGGCTGGTTGAGACGTGCGGGTCCCACCCAACGCACCTCCCAGTCGCCCAGGGGAGATTCACCCTCGAAATGTCTTTGGTGGGTTCGGGACCCACTAAAGATGAACTCGACCCAAAAAGCCCCCCCCCCCCTTCTACCAGGGTCACTCGGTGCAAGGTTCTGAGGAAAACAACCAAATTTTCACGAAGGACGCGGTGTGCAACCATGCTAGCGCATTAGCACCGGGATACCAGGGGCGCACGTGGAATGGTCTTATAGCTTTTGATTTCAGTCAACCCAAGGCAGCTTTCCCGTTTCCGAACATGCATTCGCTTGACATGTTGTATACAGGCACCCCAGTCGCGAGGGTTCCAGTCATCCCTTGCCGAGGGAAAACACCCATGCGTCCACTCAATGGTGCTCGCTTGGGCTGTGATCTTGTAGCTGCAGTTCGCCACATTTTTTTCCGGTGGGCCTCTGCTCAGATATGGCAAAGAATCTCGATCCAAGAAGGATGCGTGAAAAGAATGGGGGGTCAACCTGCAGAGACCTGCCAACTGCCACTGCTTGCATGGCCGCCCTTAGTTTAGCGCCATTTCCAAGCATGGCTTGTATGACATACTTGCCAACCGTAAGTTGTCTTTACATATGTGGTATGCATTGTATACAAGCCTGTCAACCTCAGCGCAAAGCTAACCGTCCCAAGCATTCCCCCGATTGGTTACATGAATGGTGACTCCAGAAACAATTGGCTTTCTTGTGCTCTGGACAGCCAGCCACAAGGACATCCTTTTCAGTTTCTTGGGCGCTGGTTTCCCAAACCGAAGTCAGAACCAACGAATTAGACCATGAAGGGGCTGTTCGTTTCCATTTCTTCCTTTGGACCTCCAAAAGTGGCACCTGTACGCGGCAACTGGCATACCCAAGGGCTGAGGTATACGCTGGGCTGCGTCGGCAGGCAGTGGCTGCCTTTGGGCGGCGAATGGACTGTCTATCGGTATATCCATCCGGTGCGGAAAGCGAGAAGCGCGTGAGGCTCGCCCCAAATTTGCGTCAGAAGCTGGGCTTGCCGGAAAGATGTGTTTGTCAGGTTGGTCTAACGGGCCATTTTGAGGGCCTCCCGATTTTGACACATCATGACATATCCAAAGAAAGGGATTTCAACTGAACAGGTATTTCCTGATCAACTGCAAAGGGTCGTTCAGGGTCCCAGTTCCTCGTGCGAATGAGCCTTGCTCATATTGCCTAATTTCTTGGAGCGAGACGCTGGGAACAGGGGTGTGGCCATTGCAGGGGGTGATCCCCACCCCCACATGGAATGAGGGGAGGGCGGAAACGAATGAACTTTCATGTCTGGCAACCGATTACTTCTTGTGAACTTTTGTGGGGACTGGCCAGCTGGGGAAGACTCAGGCGACTGCTCCAATTTTGGGCCATGCCCCGCTCCCTGATTTGAAGGCTCGGAGGTGGTCTCGGCTCGTCAGCGCGTGCTCCTATGAACGGGGAATGAGCACCTGGCGCTTTTCGGGGAATCCACTATTTATAGTATCCAAGCCCACCGCGCGCTTCCGCGCGGGTGTGCGGATGGGCGCTGCGAAGGCTGCCTGAGACGATGAGCCACTTGCATCTTGCCGAGTTTTCTACCGGGCCAAATTTGTGGAAGCAAGTGACCGTAGGTCTGACTTGAGGTTTGTTTGGCGGGAACTCGGGGTACAACGAAAGCTTCTGTGGTCCCCGGTTCTTTCAGTGAATCTCATCATTTCCCACCCCTCTTGGTGGGTTGCCCAGTAGAAGTGGTCCCCTTCGTCCATCAAGGTTGTTGCACATGGGAAGGGGCAAATCTTCCGTTCAGAATGGAGATGGAATTTGCGGATTGGTACTTTCGGTCCTCGCTTGGCAGTTCTGGTGGCTCATTGGAAGCTGGTTTTTTGCCTCTCAGGCTGGTTCCCGCATTGCTTGTGATGTCGCGGCTCGCGCATTTCGAAGGAAAGGATGCTACCGTGATTCGAATGCGACCATCAGGGTTGTCACAACTGGTTTCTTACCGGCTGCTCAGAAGATTCCAAAGCGGCTATGGAACGCTTGCTGATGCATCATAAGCAGGATGATCATTTGATTTGCTTGGGGTACGCTGGATTTGGTGGTATGTACCCTACGCTTGTTGAGGTCTCTTGTCAAATGAAGGCCGCATTTGCCTTCTGATAGGTCTTGTAAATCAACTCTGCAAACAGGACAATGCGCAACACCGAAACAGATCGGAGGGGTACCATTTTTCCTCCACAGCCCATTTTGGACCCTTGCAATTCTCGTGCTGACGCCCTTTGAATCTTGTCAGAAGGGAAGTTGGCGACATTCCTTGAAGCACCCCGGCCGAAAGCAATAATGTGGAGCTTATGGTGAGGCTTGGGCAGTCCTTGGAGCCCCAGCTCCCACCAAACCTTAAGAGTTGGACCCTGCAAAACTTAGGAACTCTTGGAAAAGGACAGGCGCGTTCTCTGAGTAGAATGCTGGAGTGGTCAAACAGATAAGAAACAACGAACAAGACACACATCACACAATAAGATGAAACAATTCGATCAGATAAAACAAGAAGCCACAAGCAAAACCAAGCTTCTCGCCCCAAGTTCGTGTCTTCAACCCGCGATGGGCCCCCTTGGCAACGAAACCGATTAGACTCCCATTTGAGGCATTGTAGTTTCAGCTGACAGCGATTTTATGGAGACTCCCATTTGGGACGTACCTGGTAGCTTTCCCATCGAGGGCAAGGAAACATCAACGCTCCGGGCCTTCCGGCTCCGAGATGCGGTCGGGGAACAGGCGGCGACAGCGCTTCCCAAAGTGACATGGCATGGAAAGACGTCCCGGCCAACACGAGCTTCCTCAACCAACATCCGTTGGGATTCCTTTGCATTCTGCATCGGAACTCCAACTCGCCAGGTGCTCCGGGGGTAGGTCCCCAGTAGTGCCCTTTGGGGGTCCCCCTGCTAAAATGGACTACAGAAAAGGGTTCCCTTATTGTAACCTCTCTACTGGAGGACCAAGAAGAGGTAGCCTCGCAAAAAAGACAAACACCCAGATCGACCCCAGGCCATCTCTACAGGGCAGATTTGCTCGGAGGCATGCCAAACAGCAGACGGGGGACGCAAAAAGAGCACACCTCGTTAGATCATTCCCCCTGTTCCATAATTTGCCTCACTGATTATGCCATGCATCACTTTCATGGTCGGCAATTCTTCCTTTTGAGGACCTTCAACATGTTCCTTCACTGGGGACAGACGTTACTTTCAAGTCATCAAACTCGGGAATCAGAGGCCAGAGGCCAGTGTCTCAGAGGCGCTGCATGGGTTCATCCCACTTGACTCTTGCAACTTCCTCGCCATGGTTCCGCTGGAGCAGCAGCTGCTCGGATGCGACATATGCCCCGCAAACGTTGCATGGGCGGGAAGCGGGGCATATGTCGCACTGGCCGTCGGTCGGGGGAAAAAAACAGCTTATTTTATAAAGGTCCCTCAGGGGTTATGGGTCGGGTTGGCCCAAAAAATGATGCGAATAAGTCCTAATCAAAACCAGGCCAAAGCCACGTGTGCGTGTGCGCGTGTGGCCAGCACGCCCTTTTTTGGAACAGCACAGATTGATACTGCTCAAGTCAGCAAGTCACATCTTGCGTGCCGTGCAAGTTTGAAAGGTGTCTCAGGAATTCCTGAGCTGAGGCCGAAGGTTAAAGCTGTGTCGAACTTTCCGAGCTGACACCCAGGGAATTCACCCTCTGAGGAATCACCCCGTTCCGGACAATGTCCACAAAGAACACCTTGCAATTTCAGACTTCCTTCGTCCTGGCCCTCTGAAATGCATACTGCTCGATTCTTGACTGCTATTGGGTTGGATCTGTAGGCTTTGACTTTTTGGGAAATCAAGGGGGGCTCCACTAAACCCACAAAAGGTTTAACTTTTTGCAGAGGGGTCGTTGCAGCACCCAAGGATGTTGCTTGGCCTTTGTTCCAGGCGCTCCCTCGAGCCAACAAAAAGCAGCCGGAGGTGGGATCGATCCCCCCAGAAGCGGCCTGGAAAAACTTCCGAGCTCCGTGCTTTATCACTGCGGTAAATGGGTGTGGAGGGGCGGGCAAACCGCAGGGTTTTGGAGTCCATGTCTCCACTTACCGATCGGGCAACCCATTTTGGAATTTTCCGGTTTTTGGAGCCGCAGCCAAATGTCAAGGAAACAATGGTTCCAGCCGTGGTTTCTCAGGTGGTGCGAAATGGATTTCGCAGCCATCCACAGTAGTGACCTCTGTGGATGGCTGCGAAATCCATGTTTCTCAGCACTTTGAAACCACGGCTGGAACCATTGTTTCCTTGATATTTACCAGGGAATCATCAATCCAGGTTTTCTCAGGTGGTGCAGGATTTCGTCCATCCACAGTAGTTCCCCGCTGCCTACATTTGGAAGACCTTTCGGCTTGCCAGTGCAAGGTCTACCCTAGTTCCAAGGGCGGTGGACGGTCGGAGGGTTTCGGAAGACGCCACTTCCATGATCGGTGGAAAGGGAGGGCAAGCACCTCCCAGATACAAGCAAGGTGCTCTATCGCTGGCAGAACCAATGAGTCACAAGAGGCCTGCAGATACCGGGATCTCGATTGCCCATGTCAGACCTGACACACCCAACTTGCAGTTTAAGACGCAGCCCAGTCCCCTTGGAGGAATTCAAGCAGCACAAAGTTTTTGCTGCTCAAGTTGTGGGTTGCCCTTCAAAGTTCCTGTCACAGAAAAACGGTTATTGGCTATCACTACTGGACAGATTTTTTCTAGAGACTCAAGCAAATGAAAAGAACCATTCAGAGTTCTACAGCTTTCACAGCTGTGTGGGTCGGGACTGCGTCTCGACTGCCTCACGGGGAGGACCGGGAGTGGACATCCAGCAGCGTCTGAACACTATCCCCAACCCAAGAGCTAACAGCCCCAAGCTTAAGTCTTACAGTTCCAAACGTGAATGAACAGCTAGCCGGGGCCCTCTTGCTCCTTCCTTGAAGTTTCTCACGGTTCCGGTTTCACCTTAGGCTCTCTCGCATCCCTGTGCTCGCGGCTGGCCCGGGATCTTGGGCCTGTTTGGAGCCTGGCACGTGGGGAGCGGTGGTTTGGGGGGTTTCTCAGCTTCGGTGCATTTGGCTTGGATGTTAGGGCTTGAAACTTGTTGCCAACCAATGGGTTTTGCATTAAACCACTTTAGCAGGGGAGCAGAAAGCAACCGAGTCAAAACAGGAATCTACGATGGCAACGGTTTCCTTGTCCTTTTGACAGGCAAATGCGCCACCATCTGAAATTGAAAACAACTGGAAGCAGGTCAGAGCAAGAAGAAACCTTGGAAAGAGTGCCCGCCAGACAATGATAAAACGGTCGGAAGCAAGTGCTGTTTCTGGGCAGGGGGCTTGCATGGCTCTGAAATCTGAGATGGTCTTCGGTGCTTAAACTGGAGAATGACCCGTTTTTTCCGCGAAAGAAGGGGGGGGGAAAGGGGCGTTTAGAACTCCTTATGTGCGGTCAACATTCGAGTCACGTGCTCAAACCCCGGGGATTGATGAAGGTTAGGGCCAGCCCCAGCCATAAAAATTGCTGCGCAGATGTCCGCCTTCATTCTTGAGGCATGGGTTCTGGGAGTACGGCCATTTTTTCGTGCCGGGCTTTGAGCAAGTGGCTCGGGGAGTTCACCCGTCCCAGAACCCGGAGGAGAACTGTATGCCTTGTCGCTTCCCTTTAACAGCACCCCGAAGGCGGTACCCCCCCCAAAAAGAAAGACAAAAACAAAAACAAAACAAAAAAGCAAGCAAAACAAACAAGAAGCCAAGAACAAAACAACACAAGCACAGAGAAACCCGCATTTTCGACGGCTCATGTGGCACCGAGCTTCCATGTCCCATGGGTTCAGGTTCGGGCACCACCTGCCCCGGCGGCTTCACCGCGGTTCGGGCGCCCAGCATCGGAAGCAAAACGGAGAGAAGCTTGGGCCGGGTAATGTTAACCCCGGAGTAAGCAGAACCCCGGTAAAACCATTGTTTGTTGGCATTTGCCGGGGAATCGCATCATTCCTTTGGGTTTCTTGGGTGGTGCCTAAGAGGATTTCGCAGCCATCCGCAGTAATGTTAACCCCGGACAAATAAGCCCCTGGTTGATTTTGATTGAGGGGTGTCCCATTCCTTTTAATGGGGTTTCAGACCACTTTTGGAGGGAACACCCCCCTAATAATGGGACGGGTTTATAAATCCTGGGTCAACATTACGACAAGCTTGCCAAATGCAGCTGGGTCGGTTTTCCTCAACATGGGGCTTGGAGAGCCCGCCCAAGGGGTTGATTCATTGGGCGATAGTCCACCATTGGAGAGAGAGCAACGGGAAATAGTGGTAAAACTCTAGGGGTTGATTCCTTTTCTATTCTTTTCTGCGCACACATGTATATGTATGTGTATATGTGTGTGTGTCTGTTCCCTGGAGGCCCCAAATTCATCCGACGATTCTTGGCCTCGTGTTTAACACCACTGGGGATTGACAATTGCTCACTGTGGCTCTGTCTTCTTTCTTTTCAGCCAAGAGGTTCACAAGGACGATGTGGTCTGATCTGTCGACCTCCCGCAGGGGCTCATACCAGGGCTTCGTGAACGTGTTCATTCAGCCTTTGAGATTGGTGTGGCGTTTCAGCTGCGACCGAATGGGACTGCCGCCTCGCCAACCCACAGAAGAGGCCGATCAGGGCTAACGGTGTGTGTTCGACTGCTATGCGTGGCAATGTGGGCGCCAAATTGATATACCCGGCAGGCTCTGACATGAGCCTGCGTGAGGTGTTTAAATATATGGCTTCAACCAGCTTCTTGATTGGAGGGCCTAGGTTTTGCTGGCTGCTCAGTTGCTCACACAGGCAACGGACACAACACAGGTCCCTATCGGAATTTTGCGGTTGATGGGTATCAGATTGGGCTGTCCTTCTTGTATCGGTTTTGGTGTGTGTGTGTGTGTGTGTGTTTTTTTGGCTCGCATGGGGTATACCTACATGTGTATGTATAGGGTTTGCTGCAACATGAGCCGCCTTTTCTGGTTTGTTTGAAGAAAGCCAGGAAGCCTAGCGTTGTTGGGCAGGTTTGCGCGGCACGACCAGGATAGCCCGCCCAAGACGTGGAGCGCATGCCAGAAGTGGAACGGGAATAACGCCAAGTGCAGGGCATGGTGCCGCGCGCCGGCGAAGGTTGTCCCAGGCTTGGGCCATGAGACGCCAGCCTTCGGCAAAGGGGGGTAACGAAGATGTCGAAAAGCCAGCGCCAGCTGGCCTGGGTGCTTGATTCTTGCGACGGGGCTGGTCCACAGGTGGTGCATGGCTGGAACTGGGTGGGCAATCATGAAAGTGGCATCTGGATGGGCATCGCATCGCGAAGGGTTGCTTGGAGCTGCACCAGTTGAGTTGGTGTGGGGGGGGGGGGGCTGGGTGAAAGCAAACACGATTCCGCCCCAAGAGGTTCTCGCATGGTTGGGGGAGGGTCTTCTTTGGTTGCTCACGATCCATTTTCTGGCGCGACTCCCTGGCCGGTTGAACAAGTAGAGGGTTCAACGCCATGAGCAAGGGTTTGAACCCTTCGTTCAACTTTTGAGACGGTATACCAATCTGGGTGTATGTGGATGTGAGTTTCAAAGCAAGACCCCAACTTGCCCCGAGGCGGGTCATGGAACTTCTGCATACTTCTTTTGAACTTGATTGCGATCTAACATAATGACGCTGCGCATCAAGAATCAGTGCAGTGCATTTGTTTCTCCGGGCCGGCCTGTTGGCGCGTCTTGAGGCGCTGTGGCAGGCGAGGTTAGGTTGACAAGTCTAGTCTTGAGCTCGCTCCCCCCCCTCCCCCGAATTTCAATGTTGTGTCTCAGACAAGTGCAAAAGTTGTCTTCGCGCGTGTTTCCATGCAACATTGAAAGTGAGGGGTGGAGGGGGGGCGGTGGCGCGTGTTGCAACACGCGCGTGGGTCTTGCAATTTCTAGTGAAGGGAGAACGTTCAATCTTCTGTGGCAACCTCTGTTTTTGGGCGTTGCACCTGAGAATCGCTCCGTGTCTACCTTCCGGGGTTCAGCTTTTGAGCGTTTCCTAGGGCAGTCTTGAAGAACAAAGCTTAAATGGTAGCCTTCGAGGATGGTTTTTGCAGGTTTGACAGGTGTCATTTGGAACCTCCTAAGGTATTATGTTAATTCATGCTGGGTCCATGCAGGTAGAACACCAGCTGGTTTAGAATGGCTCCCTTCCGTACACCATGATTGTCCTTTTTTTGGGGTGCACGCAGCCGGAGCCGCCGGAACGGCCGGAACCCGTCGATTGAAGCTGTTTCGGGGCCCCTGGGCCCCTGGCTGTTCCGAAGGTTTGAAGCTTGGCAACTTCTACGGCCTTCATCATGGTTGTTGTGGGAAACATTTCCCATTTTTGCTTATTGTGGTTTGGTGGTTGAAATCCCCACTTAGCTGCTAAAATTTAATTTTTTGCTCCCCTTCCAACGTCAACCAAGTCATGGGACTCACGCAGTGAAGGTTTCCTTCCCCTTGCCAATTTTTTCAACCCCCCCCCCCCTGTACCGCCCATTCTGAAGTTGTGGCTTTTTGGGCCAGGTCGAACCGTTGTTTGTGCGTTTTTTTTTTTTTGTGTGTGTGTTTTGGGGGTCGAACTGTTGTTTCCGTTTTTGTTTTTTTTGTGTGTGTGTGTGTGTTTTTTTTTTTGGGGGGGGGGGCGGTGTGGATTCCATATTCGAGGTAGACTCCATCTTACACTGGCTTAGCCATGGCGCCAGGAGCTCAGATGTTTGAGTCAGGTCAGCTTCAATGGCACCCAGCTGCTGGTTTGCGGGGGTTTGGAGTGGTTTCCCTTTAGCATCAACCTTTCCTAAAAAGACTACAGAAAAAAGAAACGGTACCAACTTATTCTAACCTCTCTACTGGAGGACCTAGTTTCAACAAGAAAGGGAGCGCCTACTGCAAAAAGGTCTGGTGCTTACGGGGGTCAAAGCCAACTCCTGCCGGATGGGCATGTTCTGCTTTTTTTGCTGTCCTGCTGTTATGGATTTCGATTCGGGTTTGCCCCCCCCCATTTTGTTTAGCCGCTGAGGTAACCAACTTGATTTGGCTATGGTCCATATGCTCGGTTTGAGGGATTGAACTGGACAAGCATGGAGGAACTCAGCTGGGGTAAATCGACTTCCGATTTGCTGTTCATTTGGCTTTGGATTCAAAGGAGAAGGCATCTTGCCACCTTCAAGCACAAAGTAGTCTGACGTTTTTCTGTTTGGGGGCACCCAAACACGCTAAGTGGACACCCCCCCCTATGTGCCGAGAAAGAGGAAGGTTTTTGTTTGGGCTTGGTGGGGGCCGTTGCGGGTGCGATTCCATGACAGAACTGTCGAAAGGTATTGCGGGTCAAGGATTCAAAGCAGATCGCTGCGGTTCACCTTTTGGCTTTTGAAGGGGCAGCGGGTTGACCGCCTTCCAACTTATTGATGCAGGATGCTCTGTTTGAGCAAGATTGCCCGCCCTACTGACAGGACTTGACCA
Source organism: Effrenium voratum (assembly GCA_963377175.1). Classification (NCBI taxonomy): domain Eukaryota; class Dinophyceae; order Suessiales; family Symbiodiniaceae; genus Effrenium; species Effrenium voratum. The sequence continues at coordinate 19,272 of CAUJNA010003484.1, forward strand.
GACTATGCAAAGTTGTGTGTGGCCTGCGTTGAACTGCTTCTTGCTTTGAACTGTGCGAGTATCTGCGCATACTTGCGTGATTTTTTGCGCTTGCAGCACCTGGTCAGATAAGGGATTCTGGGGCCTAATCTTGCAGACCCGGGCGCCTGGTTTCCTCCCGAAGGTGAATGATTTTCCAACACTGGCCCTGCTGACATGTCGAGAATTGTGTCAGGTTGCCGCCTGATGTTTTTGAAGGCTTGGGAGTCTGTGACTTGAGATGAAGGCATCCTGAGCCAGCAATCTAAACCACGCGAGTGAGTCACGGCCGTGCTTTCAGGCGATTCGGGAATTTGGGGCCAACTGGTTGCGAGTAATCCTTCGGCCTTTGAATTGCCATTTGCAAATCGCCTTTGCAGGTGCAATGCCCAGTCTGCGTCTTCCAGAATGGCAATGCCTGCGCGTTTATTGGCATCGACGGCAGGCAGGGCGGGATGAGGTCCCAAAATAGGCAATTCCTCCGAATTGCTTTCAAAGGGAAGCGGCCCAATGTGGTTCCCTGCCAATCGCCTCCCAAATGTGGTTTCCAACTTTGGCCGTTTCCGAAGGGTTGCGTGGGAAACGGTTCGGCGAGGACTGGACGAAGATTGGACCTCTTCCATTTGGCTGTGGGTCAAACACATGGGATCCCATTTTGGGGTGGATGCACCAATTTTAGTCTGTTTTAGTGGGGATTGGGATGTTCACTGGGGGGTACGGGATTTTGACCCACAGTCATTTGGAAACGGCCAAAGTTGGGGTTTCCACAAGAAAATCCATTGACATTTTTGGGCGGAGGAATGGCCTATTTTGGGTTCACGGCGCCGCCGGAAATCAATTTCACCGGTTCGAAGCCTCGGAGCCTCGGAGACGAGCGAGGCTCTACACCATGCGCTTGCAGAAGGGCGAGGCTCGGGGTCCGAGACGGCGGTTGTGAAATTTCTCCAAGGAATCGCGTCCGTTTGAGGCAAAGGCCGTGGATTTCTTTCTTGCTTCCCCCCAAAAAGGGCGACAACATCGTTTTTTTTTTGGGGGGGGGAGGTTCTCTCCCCAGAAAGCCATGAATTACTCTATGGCACCCTTCACCAAGAGGATCTGGTGCACCTGCCCCCTTTTCCAAGGACAAATTGTCTTCCAAAGCAGGTCCCTTCGCTCCCATGTTTGTTGATGGGAGGGTACTCCTGGGATCTCTGAAGATGGGTGGAATTGACATGTCCCAACTTGCCTTTTGGCTAAGCAAGCAGCGGAGCCCCTGAAGAGTTGCTCGTTGGGGGCCGTCTGGCTTGTTCTTGGGGAAGCTGGGAATGAACCTCTCAAACCATTCCCTACCGCAGTGCTTGGTAGAGGGGCATTCCCGAGTGAGCACAAGCCACTCGGTTGAACGTAGATAGCACACTTTCTCCATGTTGGTTTAGTCATTCCCGTTGCTTACCTACAATGGTGCACCCTTCATTGGTTTAAAGCGAGGCCAAAAGGAAAGAACTCCCGATTGTGACACATACCCAAATTCCCCAAGAATAAGCGAAGTGTAGCCCGCAACCTAGGGCGCGCCCTGGCTTAGTCCCCGACCACGTGCGTCCCCAAGAGGCCACCCAAGCGCCTCAGTCAGGTATGTGGAAGCCAATTCAAAGTGTTACCCCCCTATTCCTGACTGAGCTTGCTGGCTGTTTTTCTTTGTCGCGCAAATGGGCAGGGTTGTCAATGTTTGCCTAAGTCCCCCAGTAGTGCCCTTCTCTCCCCTTTTTTGGGGGAGGGTTCCCCTTCAAAACCAGACTGCAGAAAAAAGCACCGGCACCCCAGCCTCCCTCAAATCTGGAGGACCTAGTAACTAGCACCCAAAAAAAACCGAAGTCAACCCAAAAAACCACGAGCACACGTCCCAGCCGCTTTCCTTTCCCAACCGCGCGGCCCAGCCGTCGCCGGGGGCGTTCGAAGCGTGCCGCGTGCACGGCGCGCCTTAGGAGGGCCCGGAGGTGAAGCTCAAAGAGGCCAAGTCCCAGCGCGAAAGCCCAGGATCCGAGGGCCGGGAGAACCCGTGGAGGCCAGAAGGTGTGCGGATCTTTTTGCGGCCCTACTAGTCACCTCTTTCCTTTCTTTCTTTTTCTTTTTTTGAAGGGGGGGAGGGGGGGCAGGGGATGTTGGAAGTTGATGTGCTGGTCTAAAGAATCCAGCAGAATGATTCATAGCACCCTCTTTTTCAGGTTTCCAGTGGTAGACCCATTTTGAGTGTTACACTATTCTAACTTCACTGCTCGTTGCCGTGGCGCTGTAGGTTTTTGGTTGCTGTTTTTGGCCATCCCCTTAGGGCCAAACACCAAGAGTGACAAGATGATCCACACCCTGGTTTTCATGATTGTTTCAATGAGCTTACATATATGACAACCTACCGCAATACATGAAGAATTAAAAGTACTAAACATCCCCTGGCACGTCCATTCAAAGTTCATTTGATGTTGCACCAGTTGGGCTGGGCGCCAGATTCCGGGAATCTAGGCAATGGTGGGTTCTGTTTCCCCCCCAACCCAACTCTCAGTTGTTCAAAGCCGACCTTTTGACCTTTTGGTTTTCCAATTTTGGTCCATATTTAGTCATGGCCCCAAAAGGTTAACCTTTTAGTTCCAGGTCCTTTGGGGTGAGAACTGGTTCTAGGAACATATGGCAAACAGAGGCTTCCAGGCCGGGGCGGTCATAGGCCCATGTGGGACAGCCCTGGCGAACCGCCTCTCGGGTTCCACGGCGCTTTCCCAAGAAGCGCGCAGCGAAAATTCGGAAAGAGTGGCAGGCTGGCCTTCACGAAAGCACCTCCGTAGCAACAGTCGGCACTAGGCCGTAAAACTTTTCTGGGGGCACCGCTTTTGTCAGCCCCATGTCCGTACCCCTTGAAGGGGGAATTGAAGCAAAACCCGCAAATGGGTGTAGTTTTCGAGGTTATACCCCTCATTTTTGCGAAAACCAACCCCTTACTTTGCAGTCGCTAAAAACGAGCAGAACCGGATCATTTTCTAGTCTCAGATGGATTTGCGATGTCCAACTTGTCCAGCCCCATTTAGAGTCCAGCTCATTCAGGCTGCCGTATGCTTCGTGCTTCTCTCCAGTTTTTTTTTCTTTTCCGGATCTTCCTGCTTTTTTGGATCCGAGGGACTGGCAGCTCAGCGAGAGCCCGGACCCGGCGGTCATGGTGGCGCGGGGCCCGGGAGCTTTCACTCGGGCGGCAGCTTCGGGAAATCGAGGGCTCGGATCCGAGCGCCGGGAAAGCTGGGGCCTGGGGGCGTTTTTTTCTTCTTTTATTTTAAACTCCGGGGGCACCAAACAAAGAATTGGAGACCCAACAAGGAGAAGCACCTCAAGAAAGAGATGTGTCTCTTTTTTTTTGACAAGACAGAGAAAAGGAGGAGCAGTTGTGTCCTTTTTTGGTTTGTTTAAAACATAGAGGGCGATTTCAAGGAGAAGCCCCAACAAGGAGAAGACCAAGTGCGGGTTCCAACCCCAGGCACCGGACAGGACCGCTGCCGCCCCGTAACCTCCAAACCGCTTTGGGGATCCGACGCCGAGGGGCCCGGCGCGTCTTTTTCTCCTGGCCCATGAAGGTGAGACACCTAAAGGAGACTTCCTGGAGAGGCACGTCAAAGAAGATGTTTTTTTTTTTTTTTGGCACCAAGAGAAAGGAGACGCAAGTCTGGGGGGGGTCTCTTTTTTTCCTACCCGTGAAAATGACACCTAACAAAGGAGACTTTCTGGAGGAGGGGTCCAGAAAATGCCCTTTTGCAGCCAAATCAATCCCAGCTCCTTCTTGCAAGGAGGTTGCCTTGAACATGGATGCTTTGGTTTGGGCATGTCGATCCCTGGTGCGTGCATATCGGCGCGTTGGCCTGAAGTGAGTGCTCAAAACCGATGAAGGGGATTGGTGAAGGTTAAGGGACAACCCCAACCAGAAACAGCTGCGGAAATGGCCGCCTTCTTAATTCTTGAGGCATGGTTCTGGGAGTACGGCCATTTTTTCGTGCCGGGTTTTGATTTTGACCCAAGTGCTTCTTGAACCCCCCACTCCGGGTCTATTCATCCTGGCGTCCTCGTGGGCTTCAAATCCTGCAGCCCTTGGGTGTGCTGTCTCGGTGGGTTCTGACGTCACTGTTGCCTGATCTGTTTGCCGACATGAAGCTCCAGATGCACCTCCCTTGCCTTTGAGCAAAAGGCGGTTCATTTAAGACCCTGCGCCCAGCTGCTGGTAAGTGGGTGAGGGCAGGCTCCCACATTCCACATTCAATGCCCTGCTAAAGTGACTCACGCGCGTCATTTCGCCGCACACTCAACACACCGCGAGCTCCGAGCCCCCGATAGGCCATGACGGAGACATTCGGACTGGGTGCCAAATCGTCCAGATGTTCTGCGCGTTCCTAGAAAGAAGCCAGGAGGGGTTGGATGATTTTCACATTGTGGCCCTATTTGACACCCAGAACAGCAAGTGGGAAACCGAGTATGTCCTGCTATCAGGAGTGTAGCTCCGCAAGGAGAAAGCATGATGTACCACCTTTTTCCAATGGTTCGGAGGTGGATGTACCTGCCCATTTCGTTCAATCCAATCCAACCTACTTGAGGGCATTGCGATGAGCATTTCGGAGGAGTTTCCAGAAAAGCAATTTAGTGGTTGGTGGACAATAAGCTAAGCATTTTAGGGAACGATTGTGAGAAGTCCGCAAGCCCAAACCTTGGGCAAGGTTTTCGGAGCATTTCGGATCCCCAAAAAGGCCGGGAGCGAGCGCTTCCTGCGTCAGGCGCACACGGAACGCTGCATCCTAGCCGGGCGCCACAGGCAGCAACTACAGACAATTGATATTGCCCAGTTGGTCAAAATGTTGGTGCATTTTGCTTGGATGTTAGGACCTTATTTTTTTGCCAACTAATGGGTTTTCCAATGTTTTCCACTATTCCGCTAAAAGCTAAACTTTTAGCAGGGGAGCAGAAAGCAAACCAAGAAAGTTGATATTTTAAGGACCTTTGGTCTTCCTTTCTGAAGTCCCAAAAGGTCAACCTGTTATTTTTCCAGGTGCTGTGGGCAAGTGAGACAAGCCCCGGTCAAAACGCGAAAGATGGCTCTCGGATGAATAACCCTTGGTTCTAGGGGTAACTTCCCCATTCTTTCCCGGGATCCTTCTTTCTAGAAAACGACCGAAAGCCGTGGAGAAATGGCTGGTTTTGAAACGAACGATGGCTGAAAAGCCCTATGGTTGATACCTCCCCCTTTGAGTGGGGATTCGCTTTTGGAGGGAACCCCTGTACGGTTAGGACGATTTTTATCAAACGCAGGGTCCGCACGCGACAGGCCTGGATGGAAATCCCTCGCTTTTGGGCCAACGGCTTGCAAATCTTTCTCGCACATGCCTTTCCTTTCCAGACATGGGGCCTTCCAAATGCAACATAGGGCTCCTTTTTTGAGTTTGGGGGTTTCCCTCTGCATTTCCTTCCATTTGCTTAAGTGTTTTCTTTTTTTTTGGTTTTATTAATATTTTATATTAAAACAACATAAACAAAATAATAATGATACAAAATAAAACACAAGAAACAAATGCCCTGTTGGTTTTAAAGGGAATCTATCACTATTGGAAAAAACACATTTTTTCCATGGGGCGAAAACGCAGATGGAAGTTTCTCTTCACACGTTTAGCGCCCTCGCTGCCCAACCGGCGGAGTCGCATTCGGAAGCGCGGGATGCGGCTCGACTGGTTCCGCCTCGAGGTGCTGGACTCCAAGATGGAGCTGCACGTGCGCCAGGACGACGGCACGGTGCAGGACCGCGGAATCTTCGGCGAATTTTCGGAAAAAAACGGAGGGCGATGAAGAGAAAATTCATGGTGAAATTGAGGAAACTTGAAGCTGCAGTTTGATGCCTTGGATGAATAGGGTTCATGGCCCAATTGAGGAAACTTGAAGCAGTTGGATGCCTCACTTCAAGGTTGGAATCTTCACTTTTAGCCTCCATTCATCCGGACCGGGGTGGGGGGGAGGGTAATTACTCTGCGGGGGGGGGGGGCAGCTTCCCGGAAGCCCCTTGGGCAATTTCTCGTTGCCCCGACCGGCCGTTTCCAAGACCTCCAGTGGTGCCCTTTGTTCTCTCTCATCTTTCTGGGAGGGGTGTCCCTTCAAAAACAAAAAATGGGACAGAAAAGAGTGGGGTACCCAACAAATCCCAAAGTTTAACTCTCTTCTTCAAAAATCCCTGCGTACTCTTCTTTTTTTGTCATGGAAATCCACTGGGGGTCTGGGGTTTCCCTTAGGACGAGTGCTTGCCCAACGAGGCTGGGGATGTTGTATCGCCGTGTCACGGCGTGAGTCACGGCTCAGGAGTCACGCCGATTTGGGATTGGGCTGGGCACAACTATCCCTCCAAGGCAAGGAGCTAGCGTCTTCTAAGAAGGTTCCTAGAACCGCTCTGGTACTCGTAGGTGGGAGGTGAGTTGTAAAGTTTCTCCTTCTGCACGTGTTGCGATGAAACCTGACAGGTGGGTGCCCCTTTGCGAGGACAATTGCCTCCCCCTTTCTTGGTCCAGTTCCATGGCAGCGCTTTGGTGCACAGGTGCGGCGCACCCTTCCCTGGGGCCCAAACTGTGCCAAAAGTGGATTTGCCTTGGTAACATCTACCCTACATCCCTAATGCTGGTCAGGGTTACCGGCCACTTTTTTGGTTCAAGGGCTCGCCAGCTTAGAAACCACGTCGTTTGCGTTGCTTGTTTGATCCTCGTTGTTGGGCCTGGCCAAAAAAGAAAACGCCGCGGTGTCAAGAAAAAGTCGTTGGCAGAATTGGCATACTGAGACTGAGGAACATCCATGTGGTTCTGCACGCACTTCCTGGCTTGAAAGGGAAGTAGTTACCCAACTAATGTTGACCCAGGATTAATAAACCGTCCCGTTATTAGGGGGGTCCCTCTCCAAAAGTGGTCTGAATCCCCACTAAAAGGAATTGGACACCCCTCAATCAAACTCAACCAGGGGTTCCGCTTACTCCGGGGTTAACATTAGTTGGTGGTTTGGACAGCTGTGAGGAAAGGGGAGGAGCTCGCCCGGAGCACCTCCAGCCCTTTGGGCCCAAAAAAAAGCCCCAGGTTCTGGATCTTGTGGTGCTCGGAACTCACATTGCTCGGAATCTGTTTCATATCAACCCTGAAATCAATTAAAGTACATATAGAACAGATTTGGAGACCCCCAGCTCCTGGCACCGGAAAGCGAGGTGAACACTGGAATGCTTGCAGGGGTGTCTTTTTGCCACCTTTTGTCTTTGAAACATTGGCAACCCCCTCCCCCAAAAATCCTTCACTACCAGGGGGCCGATCATTTTTCCACACAAGTTGGCAAAAAGACCCCCTGAATACTTGCCAGTGATCCTCCTGTCCCCTAGGCCCTTGGCAGTAGACAGCCCGCCTAACCCGGCAGGGCCTCACTTCCTGCGAGCCGCTGGTGGAGGTGAGAGAGTGAGCCGGGGTGTGCATATCAAAGGGAAGAGGTGTACCGGTGTATTTCTGTGAGGCACCAGGCCCCAGACGCTTGGCGGTTGGTGCTTTGTTTGCCTTCCTTTTTTTTTGGGGGGGGGGAAGGGCTGTCCATTTAGAAAAAAAAAGCGGCAAACAAACAACCGACCCAACAAAGAAACAAACGACTGGCTTCTGTTCTTGGGGGGAACGACCCAACCAAATTGCCCTGGAACCCTTCTGGTCCCATGGACATCTGGTCGAGAGATCCCCTTCATCAGCCCCTCGTGGCTGCCGGGACAGAACTTGTTTTGACCTGTTAGGCACGACAGGTATAGGGACCAGTCATATGAGTGTTTGGCCCACCGCAAACGGTGCAGTTCCTGCAAGGCATGGTGACGGCGAAAGACATGCACCATCCAGCAACCATTTAAGGCCCCCCCCCCCAATAGGGCCCCCTTCAATCTCTTTAACACTGTTGTCTTCTTCTTGAAAACTGGGTGCCGGCACGCTGATCGTTTTTGCCCTCCTTTCTGCTGCGTTAGTTAGCTGGCCAATGGGAATTTGGGCTGCGCGACCCCGGATCTCATAAGGCGGCCAACTTGGGGCCTTTGTCCAGCGATTTCGCTTCGCCCTCTTTTTGCCCTGTGTCTTAGTTGGTACGGTTGGAGAAGTCAGGGTAGTCTGATTTTTGGGCACCCAATTGGACTGGACACATGTATGGCATGACAGACGTATGGCGTCAAAGTAGTGGCGGTTCCTCTTGGTAGGAGACCCAAACTGGTCCCAATGGGTGGCTTAAGAGTTCCTTCCATAGGCTGACGTGCTGCCTGGGGATTGGTTCTTGTAGAGGGCAAATGGGACCCCCCCTCCCCCCTCTCCTTACCCTCCAAACCGCCGGTGGACCTTGGTTCACCTGGCCACAAAGCCCTTGGGAAAATGTGAAAAGGCAGCAAAGAAACTGCAATGGGCCCTTCAAAAGGGCGTCCACCCCAGTCCATTTGGCGTCCAGATGTTGTGTGCTCCCCCATTGTTGTACCCGCGTGTTCCACTAGGTGCCAAGCAATCCTTTCAGTCTTCAGCATCAAGCTGGGAAATCGGTTGGACAAGCGGTCTTGACTTGAAGCAAGGCCCGAAATCCCAAACTCCAAGATACACATATGTATATATTCACATGTACATATATATATATATGCATATAGGTACATATATATATATAATATGTATGAGATGAAATCATTGCAACAGCTATTGGTTGGTTAAAATCGCGCGTGTTTCCAGTTCGATGTAACATGATCAAGGACAACACGATCTAGCCTAGCTGCCCGACCCCGGAGAGCAAGACCAAGCCTCACGCGAAGCCTGCCGAAGGCATGTGTCATAGGGCCATGGGTCAAAACCCATTCGCACCCCCAGTGAACATCCCAATCCAACCACTAAAATAGGTTCTAAAATGGGTGGTGCACCTGTCCCAAACTGGTACCGAACCATGCCCATAGAAACAAGAGCCAAGTACAAAGTACATGATGCGCTCGCTCATTTACACTCGCTTTAAGAAGGACTTCATGAAATTGAAGCCTACTTTTCATAGAGGGGATCGCTGAATAAACCGTTTCAGTTGGTGAATCTTCATTTGAGGCATGTGCGAATGTGCGCCTGCAAGCAGGGCGCCCAAACCCCAAAGGTCTATATCACCACCCGAAAACATGCCACACCCCTTCCCCCCCCTCCGAAACACGTACACACACGCACACCCACACACCCACACACCCACCCACCCTTGGAAGACTAAAATCCACCAAAACTGGAGGTGGTAAGAGCAGCTTTGTGAGCAACCAACTCCCCAACAAAAAGGGGAGGTGTTGCTCAGGCCGGGTCAGGGACGGCCTTCCCGCCTGCCAAAAAAGCGGCTCGGCGAAGGCGTCGCTGCCGAGGCCGCTGAACGGCCAGAGCGTGGCGATGGTGGCGGGAGACGCAGATGGACAGAGTTTCGATCAATGCCTGGTACCAACAGGGGCTTACCCCAAATCATGCGAAGAATCAACGAGTGGCCGCACCTATCCACAGTTGGGACTGCGCCTGCTAAGCTTCATCAAGATTGTGGCTCATCGTGTGGTAACATCTCCGAGTAAATGAACTAGCGAGTGACGCCCGTGATGACAGTTCTTGTTGTATGAAGCCCCCGCTTGGAGAACTGTTCTTATTGCCAAGTTCAGATCCATCTATCTGAAGGGCCGTGCAAAGCAGTTAGATTCTCCTGAGCACATCATTCCTCGGGCGCAATTCCCACCCATGATTAGTATGGTTCGCCCGGTTTCTTCAAAGTGGCATGCGGCATTAGTTTGTCCCAAGTGAGCAGTGCCCAAATCACCATTGGCCATTTTTCAGTAGGTGGTTCTCCACTCTTCGGGGGGCTTCGATCTGCTTTCGAATGTGTGGAGTAGTTGGTTTGATAACCCATTTCAATTGCGGTTGCAGTAACTTGGTGGCTCCCAGTCATCCCCTTAGCTTTTTGGCCTTTTCGTGTTTAGTGGTAGTTTCCATTCAACCCACTAAAAGTTAAACTCTTGGCCGGGGATCTGAGGGCAGCCCAGGTAAGGCCTATATACACCAGTGCAAGAAGTTAGAACCATTGGGTAGTATGACCAAAAGGGCCCATTGTCCGGAGGGCGTTGGGTGCAGCTGGCTCACTTCGCCCCGCTACATATGGGTTTCGGCGAGCGATCGGTTTGCTTTCCTAGGGTCAAGGCAGTCACCCAACAGATATGGGTGCATTCCCCCATGTTCGAGGGGTGATTTAAGGGCCTTTTACACTTTTAGGGGGACCTTCTTTGTTATTTTTTGTTGCATGTTCAGGTTCACTACATGTGGGCCCAGAATCTAAGGCTGCATTTTGATTGCTGCAAGGGGGACCGGGGCCCCCGGCTAGATTCCGCACAGCTGGGTGCTAAAAATGCCACACAGCTCGGAAGCGGGCGGTTTTTGTTTTTGTTCTTTTCGTCTATTGTCCAGCTTATTTTAGGGGTGCTACTTTTTCCAGCCCCTTATTTTGGGCCCTCCCGTGTTGTTGCAGCCCCTTGTTTTGTCTATGGTCTATTGCTACTTTTTCCAGCCCCCCCCCTCCGGTTCTTTTTCCAGCCCCCCCCCTTGTTTTTCAGGGCTCCTCAAAAGATACATTTAACCATGTGAAACCACCAAAATGAAGGGAAACCACCATGTACAAGGCACTGTTCAGTGTTGTCAAGCAAGGATCCCGGTGTTGGTGGCGTTTTTTCCACGCCTCCGGGGCGGACCTGCGCCACGGGTCTCTCGTCCCTCGCAAGGCCTGCAGCGAGAAGCACTTCCTGGCGCTCACCGCGGAGGGGGTGGTGCACAGCTGCGGCAGCGGCCTGGCCCAAAACCGTTTGTGGATCGTACACCAGGCTGACCTCATTTTTTTGGTTTCCCGTAGGTGAACATTGGTACCATGCCAAGCCGAGATGGCTGTGGGTGTCAAAACCGTTTTGGGATGCCATTTTGGGGTAGGTGCAACTCCGTTTTAGTCGATTTTAGTGGGGATTGTTCTCTGTGCAAACCAGTTTGGTCCAGAGTGATCTGGCTGTGGGTTAAAACCGTTTTGGGATCCAGGTGAATTCACTCCCCATTTTAGAACCTATTTTAGTGGTTGGATTGGGATGTTCACTGGGGGTACGGAGTTTTGACCCATGGCCATTTTTTTGGCGTCGTCTGGGGGTCGTTTCTTTGGGGGTACAACTTGGGGTTTGGAGGGGCTAGCAACAAAAAGCCGGTAGTTCAAGAAAGATGTGTATGTACAAGATCATGTTTTGGATCGGTGCAAGGCCGTTTTGCAAGTGCAATGTGTCTGTTAGGATTTCCTGAGTGGCAACGATTGCCGGGGGGGTACAACTTGGGGCTTGCAGGGGCTGGTGAAGAGGCGGGTGGTAAAAAGAAGACTTGGGGTCTTAAAGGTTCTTGGGTCGTAAAGACTAGGGGAGCTTTTTGGGGAGACCGCCACGAAGTCCGGAAAAGCTTACCGACTTTTGGGCGCGACCCCGTGGCCGGATTTTTTCTTTGGGGCGATGGCCAGACGCATCCCAGGCCGAGGGGTGTTAATTGTGGGTTTTCCCTTGAACTCACTCTGAAAGTTAAGCCCTCCCAGCAACTAACATGGGTCTGTGCAAAAAGGCCAGCTAGCCAAGAGGAAAGTCGTGTTTCTGCAGGGGTCTGTGCGCTTGCATGGAATCGCTGGTGGGAGGGTAAACCCTCCAACAACAGACGCGCTCATTTGCAGCTCGCCACCCTTTTGGAAGCCGGATCACCGGATCGACTCTCCGCGAGGGATTCGAGGCTTTGGCAAGTGAAGGCCTTGAAGGTTCCTTGGAGGAGTCCTTCGTGGCTGGCGAGTTATGGTGATTGCGTGTCAGGTTGCCACCTTGGATACCAAAGGTGTATTCCGGGGCCACTTGAGACCTCCTATTAACAACCTCAATTGTGGTAGCGGAGCAGGTTCTCCCAAAGCAGGTCAAGCTATGGGATGCCCCCCTGAACTGGGACAGTGGTCATGCACAAGAATCCCCACTTTGGTGTCACAGAAAAGGGCAATTTTTCCACAACCATGGGTGACTTGGCGCAGAGCCTTGTCCGTGGATTTGCCATGTGTTTTCCCTTTCGTGGGTGACGTTCAGCATCACTCGTTGGTTGCCGACGTTACGAGTGAGTCTCACGAGTGGATGAATCGATGTTTGAGTTGGGTCATGGTGCTGTGGTCAAATGACCTGTGCTTTCGGGTTTCCCAGTGACTGAACGCATAACGCATTTTCATGGCTGGTTTAAATGGGCTTGTCCGATGGATGGGCATCCACCTCAAAGGCATGGGACCAGCGTTTCTCAGCTGTAAGCAAATCGACTTCCTGGAGGTTTCAAATAAATAGGTAAATACATATATATATATATATGTATGGATATTTTTACACATTGTTTTAATGTATACACATATATATATATATATATGTATATGAATACCCATACGCGTTCTATGTCGGTTACCCCCACACCCCCCCCGGTTCCGTCAAAGACTCGCCGGGCTGAAGGCAGGGGCGGTCGGCTGAGGCAATAGCAGCGGGCAGCTGGGGCCTGGCCCCCAGATTCGCGAGAGATGGCATTCCTTGGTGCATTTTGCCAAGGGATGTTAGGACTGAAGAGCTTTTTGCCAACGAATTTGGGTTCTGCGTCAAACCACTAAAAGTTAAAATCTTTTAACCGAGAATTGGCGGCTTTGCTCACGGGCTGGGCGGCAGCTTAGGTTCTAGTACTCATGAGCCTAGCCGGCGTGTGGCTTGAGTGCGAAGTTCGCCTACCATTTTTCTGCGAACCTCTGAAGACGCAAACGTCTTCTTGAAAGGAAGTCGTGGGCTCAGCCCTTCTCATTTTGCTCACCTCTCATTTCATGAGCGGGGGGGGTCCCTAGCTATGGCTTCCAACGCTGCCACATGACGCCTCAGAATCTGCGGGTCTTGGGCGTTTGGACTTGGGGACTGGTCGGCTTTTGTGTATCAAAGGATCCCCTCCCTCTCGACTACACCATTTCATGACGACACGCCCGCATTTTGCAGCTTTTGGCTTTCCAGTATTCCCCATGCTAGATAACGTTTGGACGATTGGCAAGTTTAAGAGATTCATCCAGAATCGTGGGCTCTCTCCAGTTTACAGAATGGTGCAGTGGTTGGGGAAAAGCACATGATAATCGCTATTGGCCCTTGAAACATGGGTATGTCTTTTTTTGAGGGTTCCCTTTTTGGCTTGGTGAAGCCCATGCCTCACCGGAATTGGGTAATCAGGAAAAGAAGGGTCTAAGGGCCATCTCCGAGTCTCCCGCCGGCACAGAAACGTGGAACACCGAAAATGTGCCCTGTGGACCCAAGAACTTCATTTCCAGACTCCGACTTCCCCGCCCCCCTTTATGTGCCAGTCAGTTGATGGGCTTTCCTTGCAAGGCTGGGGCACACGGATTTCAACCTGAAGATGGCGCCGGTCGTGCTGGACAAGATGGGAAGCAACCGCCCGATGCCAAAGTTGTTGTTTTGTTTGGTGGGGTGTGGGGTGTGGGGTGGGTGGGGGTAGTGGAGGAGCGAATCAATAGCACACACGAAGAGACACCATGGCTCCCCTACGATCATGACTGAATTTGGCTTTGAAGTACCCCGCAACCGCATTCCACACACACAATCTCGCCCGCTCTAGTCACACGAGACCTGGCAAGACCCGACATGCCCGGGAGCCTGGCTCACGAGTTCTCTTGCCAAACCATGGTCATTTTGATCCCATTGTGGCTGGTGGTTGGAACCCCCCTGGGCGAAGAGTCTTCAGCAGCATGTTTTGGGGCTTGTCCTATGGACTGGCAAATCTCACGGGAACGTACTGTGGATGCACGAAATCCTAGTTTAAAACCATGGTTGAAAGCATGGTTTGTTGGAGTGCCACTTGACGTACCCTAACCTACTGGTGGATGAAATCCATTTCGCACGCTCTTGGGTTTCCACCCTTGCATCAAGCCTTGTGGCAAAAGAAGCCTTGTAGATTTGCGCTCATGGCCAGGCTTGGGCGTCCTCCCAGCAAGGTTCAATCCTTGAAACACCCTCTTGTTTCCCCCACGCCCAAGCAACTGGTTTCTTCCCCTTCCAGCTTGTTCTTTGCTGGCCCGGTACCCAAATTCCAAGCCAGCGAAAAACATATATAAACAAAATACATAATAAATAAAAAAGAAACAACGGCAGCGATCTCAGCATCCTGGTTTGGATTGGCGTTCCTGTGTTCCGATATTTTTTTGCGCTCCAAGCAAGCAAATCACCTATCAGCCCTCTTGGTGTGGATTGGATTGGTGTTCTCCGAGTTTTTTCCAGGGATTCAAATCAAAAACACCTATCAGCCGCCCTCTTTGTTTTTTGGATTGGCGTTCCGGTGTTCCGAAAATTGTTTCAAATCTCCAGCCATTTCTCCAATTGGTTTGGATTGGTGTTCCGTGTTCCGAGAACTGTTTTTCTTCCAGGGCTTCAAATCTCCAGCCACCAACTGGGGGTCAATTTCTTGACTGCTATTGGGCAACGGATCTTTAGACTTTAACTTGTTGGTCGAACTATTGCGGTGTTTTCCGTACTAAACCACCCGAAAAGTTGAAGAACAGCTTTTTTTTGCAGGGGGGTCAACTTGCAGCAACCAAGATTTGCCACTTCTCCAATTGGTCTGGATTGGTGTTCCGTTTTTTCTGGGGCTTCAAATCTCCAGCCACCAACTCGGGGGTCAACTTGAGCGGGGGTGAACAAGCACCAAGAGGTTAACACACTCATTTTCCCCTGGTTTTCACCTCTTTGCCCGGACTTTTCTCCTTGCAGCAGCCAAGATTTGAGCCAATCCTACGCCAACCCCACAGCCACCAGGGGTATTCGAGCCACTTTCGGGGTCTTTGAGCCTAAAATCTCCAGGCACCAACTGGGGGTTAACTTTTTGGGAAACAAAGGTGTTTTCCACTGAACCCCCCAAAAGTGAAAAGCTTTGTGCAGGGTCAACTCGCAGCAACCAAGATTTGAGCCACAGAGAACTCTCCAAGATTTGCCACTTCTCCAATTGGTTTGGATTGGTGTTCCGGTTTTTTCTTTTAAGCTTCAAATCTCCCGCCACAAAAACACACTCGGGGGTCCATTTGAGCCACAGAGAACTCGGCGTCGCGTGGCGTCGCATGGCTTCGCTGGAGCTTCACTTGGCGGGGCTGGACGGCCGGGAGCTCCAGCTCTCGCTTGCGCCGGACGCGAGGGGCGAGGAGCTGCAGCGGGCGGCCAGGCGGGGGGGAGAACGGGTTAATGGGGGGCCGGCAGGGGTCGGCGGGGGGCCGGGGGGGGGGGGGGGGGGTTTCTTTGGCGTCACAGCTCACCTTCAGCTTCTTCTTTTTTGCATTTTTTTTCTTGTTACATGTTGGGAAGTGTTTTTTTCCGCTTTTTTGTTGGACGAGTTCAGACGTTTTGGGCCGCACTCCGGATTCGGGAAGCTTCGGGGCGCTTCGGCGCTTCGGGGTGAACTTGCTGCCTTGCCAGCGAGTGTCATTTCGAGTGCCAAGCTGGGGCCAGCGGCTTGCTCTTCGGGTGAATGGGAACCCTGGATTCGTAAACCCATGTTTATGAATTAATGCTGTGGATGCGAAATCCATTTCGCACCGTGCAGAAACCCTGGAACCGTGATTCCCCTGTAAATACCAACAAACAATTATTTCCCATGGTTTCTAAGTGGTGCAATTTTTTGTCCATCCACAGGAGGGGGGTGTTCGCCTCTTGCCAGCCGTTTTGCGAGCAAACAAGCGGGGTTGTTTGGACCCCGAAGGGGAACCTCACGACTTGCTGGCTCCCAGCCATCCCCTTAGCGTTCTAGCCTTTAATGTTTAGTGGTAGTTTCCATTTGACCTACTAAAAGTTAAACTTTGAGCGGGGGATCTGAGGGCAGCCCAGACGAGTGACAGGTTGTTTGTTTTTCTCTGCCCAAAAGTGATCCAGGTCCCCTCCCATACGAAAGCCCTGCTGGAATTTCCGCTAGGGCTTTTGCAACGAGGCCTGCATGATTCGAATGAGGAAAACTCACTGTTCGGCCAATGCCAAGTGCCTGGATTTTCCCCTTGTGGGTGTGTGTCAACAACTCGCGCAGCTTCCCCGGCTCCCCCCAAACACCACCCCACTAGGAGCATCTTCCAAGAAAGGCACCCCCACCCACTTCTCAGCATGATGGCCCCCTTCTGGTGGATAGTTGGTTGTGGGTCAAAACCTAAGGTGCCTTTTTGGGGTCCACTGTCTTTTTAGAAGGCTTTCTGGGTGTTCACCGGAGAACCGGGGCTTTGACCCATAGCCGCCATAGCCAGTTAAAGGGCGATCCAACGGAACCCACCCCTCGGTTCCGATGTTCATTGTCTTCCATTTGCTTAAGTTTTGTTTTTCCACCTGTGGGTTTTAAAGGGAATCTATCGCTAGTGGGAATATTTGTAGTTTTTTTCAGGGCACCTATCCGCAAATGGAGGCTTCGGTCGCTTCTGACCGTGGGTCATCTCCAAATGGAACCAGACGTGTTTTTTTTGTTTTCCCCTGGTTCGCTTTCCTGTGCTCCTTGGGTTTCTCCTTGGAACCATTCTTAAGCAGGGCTCCTTAAAAGATACATTTTTGCCCATTTGGAACATGGCTTTTTCCACCCAGACAAAGGGAAACCACGATCTACAAGGCAATGGTCAGGTGTTGTGTAAGGATCCCTGCTGGATTTTAGCCAGGGTTAATGCCAAGGTGGCCAAGGTGATTCCCAACGACCCAAGCCGGGCGGGGAGGTGGCTTCGATCTAATTTCTAGGTCCCCCGCTAGGTGGCCCTTTCTCACCCCGTTTTTGGTTGGGAGGGTTCCCCTATTAAAATAGACTACAGAAAAAAGTCGGGTACCCTTATTAGGACCTGGATTTCGAACCATTCGGGGATATTGGAATGGGAGTCACCGGTTGGCCCCTTTTGAAGAACCCATGGGTTAGCCTCTTTCCAGGGCAGTTGCGGGCACTCCCTCATATGACTTCGTTGAGTTTGGCAACCTGCAATCGGTTTGCAAATGGATAGGTCGCAGCTCGGGGGCTTGCCGGGGCTTGCGCTGAGCCTCTGGTTCCAAGGCGCCCGGGTGCTGCCCCGTGAGCGCTTGGGCCGCTTCGACGCACCATTTTTTAGATATATATATATATATACATTTGGTTTAATATTTATTTATTTATTCATTTATTTATTTAGTTAGTTATATATATATATATACATGTTTATTTGGGCACCTTTTTCGTGGCCTTGCTGAGTCAAGACCCTGGACGCGACGGCAGAGAGAGAGAGAGAGATTTATGTATTTATATTTTTTTGCATTTTTTTGGGGAAGGGACGATCCCCTTGCCAGAAATAGAAGGTATGATCCGCCACCTGTTTCTAGGGGTATCTTCCATTTCCATTCTTTCCAGGGATCCAAATCTTTTTAGGAAATCATCGAAAACCCAGGGGAAACGGATCCGGTGTTCGAAAAGAACGATAGTTGAAAATAATGGGGAATCAACCCCTAGAGCGTTTCCCGAGCGTACTGGCATTTAAAGCATCGCCCAGGATTGGGGCACTGGCTTGGGAGGGCGGGGGGTAAAACAAGTCACGCCGCAACTAGAGGCCCCTCTGTTTTCGCACCTTTTCAGGAACTCCTTCCTCTCGGATCCAGCATGACGCCTACTTGTTTGTGGCTAGCTTCCATAGGGGCTTCCAAACAAAAGCCTGACCAAAAAGACCGGCTTTCGCCATAGAGGGCCACTGCCAATTGGAGGTTACAGTATCATCCCAAATCGTGTGCTTGAGTCCCGAAATATTTCGCGCCAACCAACTGCAAACAATGACCAATTGCATTGTGTTCATCCACCGTTGCTTCTGGTCGCGGTCTAACTCCAACCTGTGATCATTTGGACAAAAGCCGGGCACTTTTTCATTTTGGGCATGCCATGGCAAGAAGAAGCACCATCCCAGGGCCGCCAAGTGTGGCGAGCTATAACACGCGGGCTGGCGAAGGATTCTGATTTCCAGGTGGGCGGTTTAAAGTTTAAAGGTGAATCTTTTGGGGGTAGGGGGGTCCTGTCTTGCAGTCGGTTCTTTGTGAAGATCGTAGTAGGGCTCCGGCATTGGCATCTCAGCATCTCAACTCCCCGTTCGCAGCCAAGTAGCGGAGCGGAGCGGGTGCCCAAGTGTCCAACATGCCGTGGTTTTAGTCATATAAAACAGAACCCATAATGCATTGTTCCGCATATGTTTTATGATCTTCCATGGTTTTATATGGGCTTTTCTTTGTTCAGCCATTGTTTTATTTGGGTATCGAGCACCCCCCCCACCACCCCAAAGAAGCTACTAGTCTTGACCATGTTTTTGCCTAGTATGTTTGTTTGTTTCAGCCAAGAGCCCCTGCTCCTGGTACTTAGATGCTACATGAAGCTAGTAACAGGCTGTACCTCAGAATGCTCCAGAGGCACCTGACCGAGCCCCCAGAAAATTGTGAAGCCCAAAGAAATCCGTTGCCGAGAAAGGTTGGACTGGAGTTGTTCAAGGCCAGGTAAATCGATCTGGGCCACCCTCCCCCCCTTCCTCCCCACACACCTTATCTGGGCCATCCCCCCCCAATCCTTATTTGGGTCCCACTTTTCATCTAAGGCGAGCAGGGCCTGGTCTCCGGCAGCTGGCTGAGCTTCACCTATAGCCCCAGCAACATCCTGGGTGCCCCAACCTCATGCGACCCAACCCCAGGTGGGTGTGAGGAACTTGACTGTTGACCCGGGGCTTCATCCCAGGGCTTGAAACCTTTTGTGCTTGGTGGCTTCGGCAGTCGGCAAATTGGAAGCGACCGACCAAGGGGTCCGAGGTGTCATTGATCTTCGGGTCAATGGGCAATTGAGCAAAAGGAGGCTGCCAACACGCATAACGAGAAGGAAACGGATTGCAGAAAACCCCTTGGGGCAACAGAACCCAGTGTTGTCGATTCTTCCTAGCGAACACCAGCTATTCATCGTTCGTTGTGGTTACGTGTTTTGCTTTTCATTCCACAGGGGCTGACAGAAAGCCAAGTTGATGTATCAGGCAGAAATGTACTCGCGGTTGAGATATATGAACGCCTCTGAGCAAACCCAAGGCGGGGTACCTGGTGCTCAGCCCAAGACGGTGGAATGGATCGGACCCTCCACAGGGGCATGCCCCCCAAACATGTGAAGGCAGAGCTTGAGAGGGCTGGCCGCCGGGTCTCCATTTACAAGATGGCTTTCAAGCTTCAAAAGCCAACCGGGGAAGGACCCTTTCAAACATCCGGATCTCCTACTTTGCTTGCCATGCAGCAAGTCATTTCGATCGCTTGAAGTCGGACCCAGCAGAAGGATGCCTTCAGAAACCTGCCCCACAAGCAAACACACACCCACGTAAAAACCACACGGGTTCCCGAAAAAAACGGTCCCACCCCATGTTTGGGTGTTGGGTTTTGTTTCCGGAGTTGAAGCCGAGGTGCTTGGAAGGCCATGAGCAGCGCGAAGCCGCGGGAGGAAGAGCTGGACCTGGAAGGGATCACCAGGAGAGCTGGAGAGAGAAAGAAAGGAAACATGGTCGGTGGGCCAGGGCAGCAGCAAAATTCACATCTGAATCAAGGAACACACCAAAAAATGATGACATGAGTAAATACAGGCGCAGATGGCTAAGAACACATGTTATATTGAAAAGATATAGATTCACAAGTCGCAAGCCACAACATTCAACCGAGGAAGCACACCCTCTCGCGGAAGAATCATCAAAGAAAGACATGCGCGCACAAACACAAACAGCATAAATACATGTATTTACGTATCTAGATATTTGGTTGTTTGTTTATTCATTTTTGTTTATTTAAATGAAACAACAGCCAGAAGAGAAGGACACAACTTATTGAGCCTGGAAGGATTCAGATCTGTACAATGGCGTTTTAGATGGTTGCGGATCAATCTCAAGGGCTGAACAACTCGGTGAGTCTCAGAGATCACTCTCTCCTCAGTTGTTCAGTGGCACCGATTATGTTTCCTTTTTTTTGGGGGGGTGACTGCCCCACTACAAATGGTCTTCCCCAAAAGGGTTCCCTTTTTTTTCCTCCTGGGTCACGAACAACTGAGTCTCATTTGGAAGAGTTGGTCGTGACCATCACTTCGCACCACGTACGTTGCCTTCCATTTCTCACCACGAGCCTTTTTTGGAGGGATCAACCGTAGCAATTTCATGGCCATCGCAAAGTTTTACTGTATTCTTTCAGTTCCTTTCGTCGAGACGCGTGCATGTGCGAGCCATGTTCCCTTCTAGTTGGCCTCCTCAATTTGGCTGAGCATGGGTGGGGTTGTAACCCTCCAACTACTGTGGATGCACAACATCCTGCACCAGTTGGGATGGATAAAACTTATGACCACTGGGATAAACCAGGTACCAGGTGGCTCGACGCGGATTTTGTACATCAGGGATTCTTGTGCATTTGTCTTCCATTTGCTTAAGAATATGTTTCCTATTATTTTCACCTGTGGGTTTTTAAGGGAAACTATCACTAGTGGACACATTTTTGTTTTTCAAGAGGACTTAAGCAAATGGAAGTTGTGGTTGCCTCGTGGAAGGATCTGCTACGGAGGGAACAACCCGCAGATCTTGCTGCAGATGCCTTGGCCTGTGACATTGCTCAGCCTGGACTTCGGCCACAGCTTCAACCAGAGCTTGCAGGCGTGTCAAAGGATTTCCCTCCCACCAACATGGAAGTTCAAAAAGGCCAACTAACCAAGAGGAAAGTGGTCTTTCTTCAGGGGTCTGTGCACAAACCCATGATAGCCGGTAAAAGGGGTTGGAGCCCAACACTCGCGGTTGCCAAGACCACCCCATAGTTTCCTCGACCCGGCTAAGAAGAAAGCCCTGGTTGACTAGTAGAGCGGGTCCAGCTAAAGAGGAAAACCATTGAGCATGCGATTGCTGCGTTTGAGAGAATCTTTGCCCACGCTTTCAGGACTTTGTTGTTTGCAGCCCTTGTGACTTGAACGCTATTTGACGTGATCTAGTTGTCAGTTTTTCGCGCCGACGCAACATAGGACTCATAGCCCTGAGCGTTGCTTCTCACCGTCGCAAAACTGTTCTCCAGCAGCGCTCGCATTCGAGTGCCGAACCCCTGCTTTCTTTCAACGAGCCAAGTTGCAGACAACTCCACTGGAACATGAGGGGAAGACAGAGCGCATTTTGTTTTCCGCAATTTTCAATGAACTATCTGGGTATGGGTCAAAATTAAACCACCAGGAAATGGACCGCAGGTATAAGGTCCATGTTTCCATTTGCCAGGGCAACCCATTTTGGGGTTGCCCTATTTTGACCCACAGCCAACTCGTTTCCGTGGCCCGATGAATTTACTGTTGCTCCAAAGGAGCAAGGGATAGGGGCCATTGTTCCATGGGCTTCAATCGGGTGAAATGCACGCTCGCTACTCACTTTCGCAGATTCCGAACTGAACACTTTTTGGGGAACCGAGAAAAGAGGAGAGCACTTCTCTTTTTGGAATGGGCACCTGGAAGTTTCTGGGATTTTTGTGAAATGTGGGAAGCGCCCTCGTGCAAAACCGGGATCCCCAGTTTGTTGGTCGGCTTGTGTCAGTCGGACACACCCGGGGCGTTTGGAACTTTGAACCGCCTTTGGCTGCTGAAAGGTCCCGATTCCTTATGCCAGGCGGTCCGTATACATGTGGCTATGACCTTCCAGTGACAGGCCCATTAGCCAAACCGAGGCCAAGCGGTGGTTGCCCTCCACGGGAACGGAGGGATGCGGCCCTTAGAAGTAGAAGTGGAAGCTGGGCTGAAGAAAGATCCACTTTTTCCAGGCGCTCGAGTTGCTTTCAGCACCTTTTTTTTGGGTGTGTTTCTCGAGGGTCGGCTTGTTTTTTGGGGTGGTCTTTAGATTCGGGGGTTCTCAAGAAGCAAACTCCAGGAACATCTCCAGACAATTGACCAAATCCCGTGGTTCCGTTGGGTGTTTTGGTTAGCTCCCCTTGCTTTTTGTGGGCGTGTGTGGCTAACTTCCTGGAGATGTTCCAGTTGATTTACCAATTTTTACCTTTTTGGCCGGACTGTGGCCGGCCAGCAGCGAGAGGGTGTGCAGCTGCCGGAGACTTTGCAGCACCTGAGCTTCGGGCACTCCTTCAACCACAGCCTGCGGGGCGTGCCTTGGGAGCGCCGGATGAGCCACAACTAGCTCCCTCAGTAGTGCCCCTTTCTCACCCTTTTTTGGGTTGGGAGGGTTCCCCTACTAAAATAGACTGCAGAAAAGGGGTACGAACTTATTCTAACCTCTCTACTGGAGGACCTAGCAAAGAAATCCAAAGCCCACCCTGCTGCTCTGTTGCGTTTCCTGGCTTTTGGTGGCATTTCCTCAAACCACCTCTGACCCTAAGCCACAGCTAAACCAAACCTGAACCAGCCTAAACCCCCAGTAAACCAGCACTAAAGCATCCTAGACCAGCCTAAACTTACCAAACAAAAGCCAAACTCACCCCCAGCCAGCACTAAACAAACACTAGGATGCCCATTCCCAACCGTAGACCCACACTGAACCAACCCTAAACATGTCCTAAACCAGCACTCAACTATCCACAAACCACTC
The DNA here is from genome assembly GCA_963377175.1 of Effrenium voratum. NCBI lineage: Eukaryota > Dinophyceae > Suessiales > Symbiodiniaceae > Effrenium > Effrenium voratum. The sequence continues at coordinate 41,949 of CAUJNA010003484.1, forward strand.
CAAACCCTGAACCAACCCGAAACCCATCCTACCCTAAAGCAGCACTAAACAATCCCCAAAGTACCAAACATCAACCCTAAGCAAGCCATCCCTAAACCAGCCTAATCCTACCCTGCACCCGCAAACGAGAACATCAAATAAGGCGCCATTGACATGAAAGAAAGACGTACGCACAATCTGGATCGCAATCTAATGTTGGCCCTGCAGAACAAAACACTGTCCGTCCTATTAGCAGGGTGTTCCCTTCAAAAGTGATTGCGGAAGGGTGTTTGTTCCGAGGTTCGGCGGGGGCGGGCCTTTTTTTCTAGGTTCGGCAGGTGCTACAATGCCGTTTTGTTTTTTACAGCATTTGCTAACACAAATCACCGGTTTTACCCCAGCGCCGTCGACGTCCCCAGCCTCGTTTTCAACAGGATTGGTTTACGGCGGGTTGGTATGAGAGGGTTTCGGGTTAGTTTGGTGCTGGTTTGGGTTTCGGTGGGTTTAGTGTGGTTTTAGGTGTGGCTTGGGGTAGGTTTCGTGCTATGAGGGCGGCTCCCCTTGAAACCATACAGGACCGCCTTTTCATTGGTTGAGGCGCCCTTTCCATTTATGCCTTGGATCGATCCCCTTGTTGGGCGTCGTTAGCGCCCTTCTTGGCGGTTTGCCGCACGAAAAGCAGGCCATCCGTTTTTGTGGCGCCTGCCGTTTTTTGTTTTTTGTTTTCTTCCTCCGAGGTGCGGTTGCCCGAAGCTCTGGCGACACTGTGCTTCGGGCACCGCTACAACCAGAGCCTCCGCCACGTGAGGCTTCCCAAGCTGAGGCTCGCCGAAGGATGCGCCCGGGGCAACGTGTCCTTTTTGGGTGAAAAAGGGTGAAAAATGGTGGGCAAATTTGGTTTGGTTTGATTTGGTTTGTAGGTGTCCTTTTTTTGGTTTTCCTGGTGGTTTATTCGACTACCGCGCCAACTCGGCTTGGGTGTTTTGATTCTCCCAAGCTAGACTTGAACCCTGTGCTTATCTCCTCGAAAGGAGAATCCCCGGGTTGAATCCCAAGTGCCTTGGTAGCCAACGATTCGATTCCAAGGCTGGTGGAACCGGTCGACATTTGAATTCCAGTATCGCTGGTTTCAGGTTGGTTGAGGCCTGGTTTAGGGCTGGTTTTGGCTTGGTGCAGGGTCGGTTTAGGGCTTCGGGCTAGCCTTTTGAGGTTTGACTGGGTCCATCAAAGGGACATCATGACGTCCTCAAAAGTTTCCCCTTCCAAATGGGTGCCTAAAGGGTAGCACACACGGTCCCGATTTTTGTTTTCGGAGTTCAACCTGCCAAAATTTCTCGATTGGGAAGCAACAAAGGCGCCGAGGCGAAGCTTGGGATGAACTGAGCATTTGGACTTTGGTGCATTGCCAAAGGATGTTAGGACTGAAGAGCTGAAAACCCAACGAATGGGTTTTCCATTAAACCACTAAAAGTTATTCACTTTTAGCAGGGGTACAGAAAGCAACAGAGCGGACAGTTACCCAAGTCCGGCCCATTAAAAAAGAAAACAAACAGAAGGGCCTTGCACTTTGCTCCAGAGAATGTGTACACCACTCAGGGCCTACGTGGCCTACGTGTTGTAATTTCTCTCTTGTACTTCCCACACAGATGGGGGTGCCCATAGTTTTCTACAACCCAGAAGACAGATGACCGGATTAAGCAACAGATGAATACTCATGTAAACATTGGGGAGCGCACCAAAGAAAGGGAAAAGGGTGCCACTGAACAGTGCGGGGTTTGAACAAGTCAGACAGCCTATGCTGCGGTCCCCTGACAACTGACTTATGAGCAGTCATGACCATCTCCCGCCGGACCCGTCAAAGAAAAATAATGAACAGACATGAGCAGGGTTGAGGGATCAAGGGGTTTTTCCCCACTTCCGTGATACAAGATATTATCCTCTTTATGTGGCAGGTTTGTCTTTGAGAAGCCCTTTTTGTTGTATCACAGAGGTGGGTTCCGTTTCCCACAGCCCTGGACATGAGTCAACAGAGTAACGTGTTGTCATTGTTTGGTGGGTATTGGCACGCCGTGAAGGCTAGCACTCCCTGGCTCTGCGGTCTTGGGACGTGGGTCCAAGGAAGAGCCTGACATTTGGCGCTCTCTTCAACCAGGCCCTGCAGGCGGAGTTGGGGTTGGGCGAATTGGGTTGGACCGATGGACGTCACAGAGGATTTTGGTTTGCGATGAATGTCAAGTGGCAGGGAAACTCGACCCAACAGAGTGGGTTCTCCATTTTTCACCCTTTTCTGCGAAGGTCACCTGGAAAGAAAGCACGCTCAGCCGTGAGGACCTTCATGAAATCACAATGTTTCACGAAACATTTTGGCCGAAGGCCCTTAATACTTACACAGACAAAGGAGCCATGGCTGCTTGTGCTTTCAAGATGGGCAACGCCAGCCTGACTGGGTTGCGTAGCAGAGGGTACATGAGCACCTGCCCGCGCGCGATAGGCAATGCCAACGGTTGGTGTAACTTCTGCAACTTTCGGCAGCGAGAATCGGCAGCATCATAACCCTGGCTGCGCCAATGGCAGGCCAGGCTTTAACGGAACCCAGGAAATCAGGCTGGGCAAGGAAGGCACGCTGAAACTTCACTTCTTCGAAGTGAACCCACGGCCAGTTTGAGGCCATGCATGGCACGGCAAGCCGGGCGGGCAAAAGATCGAAGCACTCAATCACTTGTTAGGAAGTATCGGTTCCGAGATTGCACCGCAGTGGGCATACCCCTCCGATAGCAGCCCCCAGGTGCAGGCCACCCTTGGACTGCGGACATTTTTTTCAATTCTTTCTCTTCCAAGGATGTGGGGACACAACAACTGCCTTTTCTCTGACTGGGTGCTAACTAATCCATTGCCCCTGAAGGAAACCAAATGGCAATTCATCATGTTATTGTTGTATGTAGTTGCTTCTTCTCCAGAAACCCTCCTTCTTTTCATTGTTTTTGCGATTTTCTACTTCCCCCCCCCCCTCCTCCCCCACGCTGTCTCGCCAAGGGCACCGAGTTCCCGGAGACCTTGCAGCGCTTGAGCTTCGGCGCCAGCTTCAACCAGCGCCTGGAGAGCCTGCCGGGCCGTTTGGAGCACCTCTCGTTGGAGGGCTTCGACCAAAGTCTGCGAGGCGCGCGCGTCCGCGCGGGTCAACGCGGGTCCGCGCGTCGGAGAGTCGGACGGTCGAGGCTTGGGATGGACCAAATCCGTTCGCACCGCTTAGAAGCCATGGTTGGAGCCCGTTTTGGTTTGCTTTTGCGAGGGGGTCATCATTCGGGCGTTTCTTGGATGGTGAAGGATTTTGGACACATCCACGGTAGGTTTCAAGAAATCATCGAGGGTGGGGGTCAACACAGAAATCTGCCTGGTGGTTTGAAAACTTTATCTTTGTGGCAATGGTGGTTTGAACGCATTGGTGGTTTGAGCAAATCACCGTTTTGGCCCTGTCAATGCGAATATTTCCCTTGGTACCAGTGATGGTTTAAGTAAAAACGCCAGAAGCTGTAAGAGTTGCAAGGTCAGGGAGTGGTTGGTGGACGTGGACATGACTCCTCAGCTGAATGATGTCTACCACCCCTAGACTGCACACCTAAGTTGGGGGGGGGTGCCGTATTTGCCGTTGGCATTGACACGCGGGGTAGTACAGATACATGAGGCAATGTAGGGGTAGCATAGTTTGTGATGTTTTCAAATATTGACGTTGGGGGCCAAAATTGAGTTAGGTGGGTCTCCATAGGCGCACAATAGCCTATAGCTGCTCTCAATCTTTTGAAAGGATCAGCTACTGCATAGACTCAAGTTATCATCAATCAGGGCGGGTCCCTTTCCTTCCTCAAACACTTGTCAAGCTGGAATCGGACGCCTTTTCTCGATAAGAGTCCACTTCCATGATCGGAACGAGACAACTGGTGCAATGCTTGGGTGGGAAACACGTGTCTTGCAGTCAACCTTTTGACTTTGCGTCTAGCGTTTGATTGGAGCCAGCGTTCGAGATGGGCTTGTTGCCCCCTGAGTCCACACGCTAAACTCGGTGAGGCGTGGTGCTTCCCCGGCTCCTGAGCCTGACCTTGGGCAACAACTTCAGGCAGAGCTTGCAGGCCACTAGAGGTCCAGAGTGATCTGGCTGTGGGTCAACAGCCAAAGGTACCATTTTGGTAGGTGCACCACCCATTTTAGAACCTATTTTAGTGGTTGGATTGGGATGGGGTACGGGCTTTTGACCCAAAGCCATCTCCCGTTTTTTTACCCAACATTTGCAACCATATGAAATTATGGTCTGGACTGTTCAATATCATTCCCGGATGTTTGTGGCTTTTCCAACGGGATTAGGGATGCCCTTCTTTTGAACAACCCAGTGAGGACCACTAGTAGCTGATAGCTCATGGTCAATCATTAGGCTGTTCGTTCCGGCCTCCTCTGGCCAGGGGAAACGCGCCAGGAGGTTTGAGGTGCTTTGCCAAGTTCCGGCTCTTGGATTCTTCGAAGCGTCGCCAGGGGGTCGCTTTGCCCGACGGCTTGACCAGCCTGAGCTTGGGCGACGAGTTCAACCAAAGCCTGGAGGGGCTACCCGCCAGCCTGGCGGCCTGGCGTTGAATTGGGAGAGAGCGCCGTGCTCTCAAGGCCTTCCCCTTCCCTTGCAGATGACAAAGCAGCATGGAACCCTCAAACATACAAGTCTCCAGGGAAACCCGAGGTTCATTTGCAGATGAGTTGTCGGTTCATTTACTTCTTATTTGGCGTTCCCTTTGCCAGTGCGGTCAATCCGCAGGGCTCTCATTTTCAACCCGGGTTCGCCTCCGCCAAGGAGAGCTTGACCTTCGGCAGCAGCTTCAACCAAAGCCTGGTGAGCCTGCCCAACCTGCGCAGCCTCAGTTTCGGCAAACACTTCAACCAGCCTTTGGCACTTTCGGCCGCCGGGAAGCACTTATTTGCCCGCTCGTTTTTTTTGATGTACCTAGGGAGCTTTTTGGGGACTCCGGCAGAAGGTGTGCAGCTGGAAACTTGGCAACTCGGGTGTTTTTTGCGATGAGTGCAGCTGAACACTGAGCAACTTGGATGTTTGCCGATGCTTTGGCATGTCTCGCGTGGTTGTGTGCTGGCTGTGCCGTGTTCTGTTTTTGCCCGCTGGAGCGGATGCCGCCCCAGAGATGTTTGTACTGGCTTTACGCGCGGGGTTAGCACTGTACTGTGCGCCTGCATCGTTCAGAAAAACCAAGTAGCAACCGGGGGAACCTCTAAATGCACCTTGACCAAGTTTGAAGTGGGAGATGGCGCCAAGGGAATCCCCGCATAGCCCCACTCCCTCCGTATCCCCGCTTGTTCGTTTGTCCAAGTTGTTCTTCCGAGTCGGCCACCCCTCCCGACAAACCACCTGCATCTGCAGGCTCAGGCCTAGGCGTGTGGTCAGGGAACCAACTCTGGCTTTCCCGTGCACTACATCCCAGGCCACTTTCCCATTGCCTCACCACCCTTAGGAAACCGGCCATGGGAGAACAACCCTAGCCTCGCACCCAAAAGGGGTCAAAGGAAAACCGTGTTGTTGGCGTGCTGTTTGCGTGTTTGCTCAAAACAGAGAGCCAGACCAGTGCAACATTAGGTACAACCAATGGCATCTTGCCGTACACAGGTCCAACCGAGCTTTGCGGCAATGGGTTCCCGGGTGCGGATTGGATGTCATCGCTTTTCTGGGATCCACCCTTGAGTAAATAGCAGGGTATCAAAGACTTACCACAAATGCGCAGAGGCAGCAGGAGGATTGAAGCACTAAGGGAATCCATGTGCAAAGCTGCACCAGGGACCCTGAACAACTACATTCCAATACTTTTAGAGTTTCCCTCTCCGTAACGCGCATAGAACATCTCCCAGAGGAAACTTGAGAAGCTGAGCCTCGAGGTACCCCTCCCACACTCTCCATCAGGGTAATGTTGACCCAGGATTCATAAACCCGTCCCATTAGGGGGGTGTTCCCTCCAAAAGTGGTCTGAATCCAACCACTAAAAGGAATTGGACACCCCTCAATCAAAATCAACCAGGGGTTCTGCTTAATCCGGGGTTAACATTGAGTGAGCCACAATCAAAGCCCGGGCAGATGAAGGTGAGTAAGGGCCAATCCCAGTCATAAATAGCTGCGGGTATCCGCCTTCTTAATTCTTGAAGCATGGTTCTGGGTTCACCATTTTACTACCGTGTTTTGATTGTGGCACAAGTGTCTTGCCGGCTCCTAGACCTTGCCGAACCTCACGCGCCTGAATCTGTCGGATGCCTTTCAGCACCCCGCCCCCCTGCGCCTCGAGCAGCTGAGCTGCGGCCCGTCGTTCGCCGGTCTGGCTGGCTTTGACATGCTGCAGGCTGGTGGGTGTGGCGGTCCGGGGCGGTTCGATGCCAGCGTCATTTTCTCAAATCCGATTTCGGCAGAGGCGCGCACATGCACGTATTGGCCTTGTGACATGTGTATGTGCGCGCGTGCGGCTAACTGGTGGGAATCCCCGTTTCATGTAAGCTGAGATTGGCACGATGCTTCTCAGAGCACTCGCGATTGAGAAGCGAACTGGGAGGGCGTGGAAGAACTCCCACGCCGTAGGTTCGGATGGAAGCCGGAGTGGATTTGGTCCACCCGCTTGCTAGAATGAATGCACCCAGATGGAAAGGAGGCATGGGTATAGGCTATATGTGCCGCTTATCAGTACCAGGGTTGTCGTTTGCGGGTCGAGTCTGTTTTTGATAGGGTTAGCTATCCCAGGGGCACATGGTCGGACCCTTGCTGCCAGACGAGGGAAATAGCTACGTGGTGCATGCCGCACATGTATAGATACCTGCGCATATCTATGTCTCTCTGTAGGTGCGCATGTTTTTATCCGAGTCATTATGGAGCTCTTGTTTAGGTCTGGAACCCAGGCTTCCAAGGGTATTTTGGTCGGGCCCGATGTGGACGCCAGAGTTGGGCGAAATGCGCAGCAGCAACATCCGGCCCGCCTCAACAAGATGATTTCGACTGAAGATTGATGTAAATCATGTCCTAGGTCCCCCAGTGCCCTTTTCCCCTTTTTTTGTTGGGAGGGTTTCCCTACTAAAATAGACAAAACCGAGAAAAGAAACGGTACCAACTTCTTCTAACCTCTCTGGAGGACCTGTCCAAAGGCTACCTTCTGGCTGGGCAGGACTTGACCCTCTCCTTCTCTGGCGTGGCGCCCCTGCGGCTGCCGAAGAAGCTCCGAAGCTTGAGCTTGCATGGCTTCAACCAGAGCCTGCGGGACGTGGAGCTTCCTAGCACCTGGGAACAACCAGGGCCTCCCCCCCAAAAGGATATACGGTAGACCTAGGAATGGGACAGAGTCGTTCTTTTTCTTTTTCTTTTTCTTTTTTTTTCTGTGTAGCTTTTTTTCCTGGGTTTTGGCGGGCTGGCCGAGGAGAAAAATAATTAAACCCTTCCGCCCAGATGTGGGCCCAAGCGATTCAAGATAGGAGCCGAACGCACATTCCCAAACCCCAGGGTAGACTAGAGAGAGAGAGAGAGGCGTGTTTCTTGGAATGGGACATTGTTAGGTTCCCTTGGAACAAACGGGGGGGCCTGTCTGCTCTTGCAAGGGCAGAAGCGCGGCCGGAACCCCATGTTAGTAGCTGTCAGTTGGGCGAGAAGGTAGGTATGCGTGCTCGAGGTATGAAGCTTACATACAATTTTGTGTACGGGTGCCCCGGAAATGGCCCTCCTAGGTGCTCTCTCCCCTTTTTTGGTTGGGAGGGTTCCCCCACTAAAATAGGCAACAGAACAAAAAGTTGGTGCCCTTATTGTAACCTCGCTAGAGTCAGCCGGTGCAATCCAACAAGGAAACCCTGGGGCTTCCGCCTTGGCGAATCCGCTTTGAGGCACCTTGCGAGAGCTGAGCTTGGGCCAGCAGAGACTCAGTTGCAATCGGGCGGCGTTTGTCCTTTCGCCATTTTACGGGGCGGGCTGCTCCCTGCAAAGTGACCCGGCAAAATCCCCGTGAAGCACTTTTCTCAAAAAGTGGGCGATTGAAACCTCTTCCCCTCCAGCCTAACACATGGCAACTCAATATCCCTTTGATGAGGAAAGTCACCTTTCCCAAGTGCTTGTTTCCTCCATGGTGTTGGGCGGGATTCCCTTTGCTACGGGGATCCACGGGGTCCCTCAGCGGGCTTGGGTTTCTGTGTGTTCCCTTGATGTGCTCTTCCTGCTTCCTTTCCCTCACGATCCTCTTTGGTCTTCCTGTCACTGCGCGTGCGTCCGCCCTTCCGCCCCCTTCCCAAGCAACCCGCCACCGGTGGCACCCGCGCAGATCCGCGCAGATCCGCGCACCCGCGCAGCCAGGTTCAACCAGGCCCTGGACGTGCAGTTTCCGGAGGCCTTGCGGCGCCTGAGCTTGGGGCAGAGCTTCAACCAACCACTCAAGGGAGCGACTCGTTCCGAAACTGAGCCCCGGGAGTCTCTGAGTCCTCATGTTGGTGGCACCTGGCACCTCCCAGTCGCGTTTGGCTGAAGAAAGACGAAGGGCAAGTCAACCACCAAAAGGGCCCCTTTTTGGTGACCCTGTCTCACTGAAGTGCTCCACGCCGATCGGCGCCAGTTATGGATGAAGCTCGGTTGAATACTGGCTGGTCAGCCACGAATCCCAACTGGTGCAGAGTTTTGGCCATCCACAGGAGGGTTCTTTGCGGTACCAGACTTGCTGACGAACCTTGCCCTTCTGCGCGTTAGAGGAGGACTTTGAACCAGCAGGACCAAGTTCCCCGTTTTGGTTGGGCCGTGGGGCTTGGAACCATGATTTAGAGGGATTGAACATCCAGGTGGAGTCATTTTTTTAGTGTTCCTTGGTGTAATTGTGGGACCTCTTTTGACATAGTCTTGCTTTTGAAGGTTGGCCAAGTCACTTGCAATCCACACAAGTCAGGTCAAATTGAGGGCAATGGCCGCCGCAAGTGGGGGAACAGTTGCACCCCCCTTTGGATGTTAGTTGCAAGCTTGAAGCAAGAACAGCAAATCCACAACCAGCTTTTTCGCCGGGCCCTGTTTCATTTCCTTCCATTTGCTAAAGAAAATATTTAATTTTCCCTTGTTGGTTTTAAAGGGAATCTATCACTACTGGAAACATTGTTTTTTTCCAGGGGTCTCAACCAATTGACGCTTCAGGAACAAAGAAAAAACAACCACTTGTCAGAGCAACAGCTGAGGTTCTGCTACCGGCGCGACTGGAGTCGCTGAACTTCGGACAAAGCTTTGACCAGCCTTTGCACAAGGCGAAAGCTGCCCTGACGGCTCAAGAGTTGTTCAGCGCTACCCTTCTCCCATCTTTTACCCTTTTTGTTTTTTGGGAATTCCCCGCTAAACACATGATGATCTCCAGTTGTTCAGTGCCACCCATTTCCCGTCTTTTCCCCTTTTGGCCTTTTTGGGAATTCCCCGCTGAACGTGGTCAACCGCAAAAAGGTGTTCCTTGGTTTACCTACCCTTGTCCTGCTTCCCCTGTTTGCCTTCTTGGGAGTTTCCCGCTGAACATGGTCAACTGCAACAAGGCTCGCAGGGGTGGCAAGGGTCGCAAGGGTCATCGGCAAATTCCCTTGTCCTGCTTCCCCTTTTTGCCTTTTTGGGAGTTCCCCGCTGAACATAGTCAACAGCAAAAAGGGTCGCAGGGGTGACAGGGTCGCAAGGGTGAACGGTAAATTCCATTTTGTTAAGCAGGGTTCCCCCACTGAACATGGTCAACTGCAAAACGGGTCGCAGGGGTGACAAGGTCGCAAGGGTGAACGGCAAATTTCTTTTCTCTTGCCCAGAATTAGCTCCCCTTTTTGCTGTTTTTTCCTTTTCGGGGTTCCCTTTGTTTTCCACTAACCAGGCAAAAAAGATAAGTTTCTGCAGGGGTCCTGATTCCAGCCAAGTTCTTACAAGGGTCAACAGGCGGCTTTGGGGTCGCAAGGTGCTGCCCGCCGATTTGCGGGAGCTGATCTTCGGGGAGAGGTTCAATCAGAGCCTGCAGGCTGGGCCGGAGGAATGTCTGGACGGATTTTTTGCTTCGCCCCAGCCGAACTCGATTTTTCTGGGCAGATCATATTGGCAGTGAACAACCAGCCATCACTTTGCCAGACAAATTCGTAGACTTAGGAAGTGAGGGGAGATAAGGTAAAGCGAATGATTAGAGGAATCGGGGATGCGTTGTCTTCGACCTATTCTCAAACTTTAAATGGGCAAGATCCACTGGTTTCTTCGTTGAACTTCTGGGATATAATGCCAACTCTAGTTTTTGGTAAGCAGAACTGGCGATGAGGGATGATGAACCTAACGTTGGGCTAAGGTGCTTAACTGCACTCTCATTAGATACCACAAAGGGTGTTGGTTCATTTTGACAGCAGGACGGTGGTCATGGAAGTCGAAACCCGCGAAGGAGTGTGTAACAACTCACCTGCCGAACGGACTAGCCCCGAAAATGGATGGCGCTCAAGCGGGTGACCCATGCCCAACCACTGACGCAAGCGCTTCGTCAGTGAGTAGGAGGGCGTAGGGGTTGTTAAGCAGCTTTTGGCATGAGCCTAAGCGAAACAGCTTCTGGTGCATATTAACAAGCCATCACTTTGTTGGGCCAGGGCCCATGCGCAGACGGGCCAAGGGGAATCGTGTGTTGAGGGGCGCATGGTGCGTGTAGAGAGACATTCTCCCATGCCCTGCTGAAGTTTGCAGCCCGGCGGTTTGGATATTCGGGGGTGGCAGCGGTTCAAATCCCGGGCCCCATCCATCCAAACTACCAATTCAGCTTTCTCACCAAGCGCAGCTGTTCTAAGTCGGACATTCTTGATCTTCGCAACTTGCTTGCAGTTTCCTCAACAAACGCAGGTTGTTCTAGGCTAGCCATGCGAACAACAGCTTTCACGCGCCTGAAGACATGGGCTGGCTTGCTTCTGGGGCCGGAAGTGCGGCTGAACAAAGCAAGGCACCTGTAGCGCAGCGGCAACCTACACGACTTTCTCCCCCCGCCAAACATGTGGATGGACAACATTTGCGCCAGTTCGCAGTTCTTGGATGAAAAAGAAACCTGAAAGGGAGATGTGGCCTTTGATGAGTTAGGTTTCCCTCCAATTCACATGGAACCTGACAGTCCCTTACGAAATGGTCTGCCGGTGGGCCCCAGTTCTTGGATGAAACCCGGCTAGTGGTGCACCCAGCTAGCGGCCGCAGGAGGTTGCCTTTTCATGGTTGTTGTTGGGACACATTTTTCAACCATTTTGGCTTCTTGTGGTTTGGTGGTTGAACTCCAAATCCACTCAACTGCTAAGATTTTCCAATTTTTGCTCCCCTAACCCAACGTCAACCGAAGGCCAACGCCAAAGCCCAACGCGCCAGGGGCTGCAGCTCCCTCCGGGCCTGGAGGCCTGAAAAAAACCGTCGGAGTCGGAGTTGCTGCGAGGCACCGGGGGTGGGTCCGAAAACCCAGCTGAAACCTGTGCGTGGAACTCAAGAGTCATATCAATTAATACATGCACGTATACGAGGTGGATGGATGGATGGATGGATGGATGGATGGATGGATGGATGGATGGATGGATGGATGGATGGATGGATGGATGGATGGATGGATGGATAGATATGATTATTAATTATATAATATATATAGAGCTACGGGTGCATGACATTTACAACATCAGAAGAGTGGCTTATAGGTAAATGATAAGATGTATCACCGCACTTTCGTGGGCCGAAAGTTGAAAACTCCCGCTGCGAGGTCCTGACCTTCGGGCGGGGCTTTGGCCACAGCTTCCACCAGGTGGCCTTCCCAGCGACTCTGCGGGCCCTGACCTGCGGAAGCAACCAGTGCCCCGGCTGGGTGCCTGGGAGTTTGGAGGGCAAAACTTGGTAACTCAAGGACCGCTTGCAGGGAGATTGGATGGCAAAAAACTGGTTTCAGCTCAAGTAAGTGTTGTTAATGGTTTTCAGCAGCCCCCTGGTGCCAGGTGAGCGGGAACTCGGGAGAACACAATGAGGAGACCCTCGATGTGAAGACACCTAAGCTCCAATTTCTGGGCTTGCGTGGTTGCAATGCTTTGAAAGACAGGTTGAGTCCTGTAGGCGCAAAAAGTTATGACCATTTGGGGTATGTGCTCCATTTAGCCTGTGGTTCCAGGCGCCGCCCCGCCAGCAATCATGGAAGCTGACAGGAGGAGAGGGAGAAGGCAAGGAGACCCCTTTGCGGGTTCCATGATTGCTGGAAAGGGTGACAGTGGAACTCAGGGACCCTTCAAGATGCGGATTCCAAGGGATGGATTCCTGCATGGAAAGAGGATACCCCGTACTCATACACAGCTAAAAACGCTGCATGCACCATTTTCGGGTTAATATTTTACACAGTTGCATGCTCTTTTTGCCTGCTCCGTTTTCGACTTGCGCTCCTTTGCACGCGGCTAGCCAGAAAACGGGACCCCAAAGCCTGAGGCTCCAGGGTCTGGTGCTACCAGAGCGGCTGCAGAGCCTGGACTTGGTCTATGACTTCAACCAGGAGCCGCGGAGATTCTAAGCCCGGTGAAACCAAGAGGAAACCAGTGCGTCTTTCTTCTGTGGATGGTTGCGAAGTCCTGTACCAAGAAACCTTTGGTGCACTTTGCCAAGGGATGTTGGGACTGAAGAGCTTTTGGCCAATAGCAGGGGAGCAGAAAGCAACCAAGAAACCCTGGAATGATTCGATTACCTCAGTAACTACCAAAAAACAATGAATGGTTTCCACGGGTTCCTTTTTCGATGCAGGATTTCGTCCACCCACAGTATCTATGGATTTCGAACCCCGGTGCGCGCCACCGAGACCTAAAACAACTTCTTGGGGTTTTCTTTGGCAGGCCAGCAGGCCTTCCAACAGCCTGAAATGTTATGTTTTGGGTGCCCCCGAATATCAGTGGGCACCTTTTTCGTTTCCTTGCTGAGTCAACACCCTCTGGACGCAACGGCAGACAAAGACTCAGTTGCTCAGTGGCACCCTTTGTCTTTTTTTTTGGTTTTTTTTGGGGGGGTGACTGCCCCACGAAAAATGGTCTTCCCCAAAAAGGGTTCCCTTTTAGCTGTCTGGCCCAAACCCATTCAGCTCAGGGAGTGGCGCACCCAGGGCCCCGCTAGGCTTCTCCCAGCCGGTTGGGCGTCAACAAAGCCAGGTACTCATCCCTGGCAGCCCCGTCTGTGCCTTGCACAGCCCCCTAGGCTGTGGTGCGGTGGTCTTGCGTTGCTCGGCGTTGGTTGCCCTTCTGTGGCTTCCTTGGTTGCCATGCTGTCGCGTGACCCCTCTGTCCTGCGGGCCTTGGGTTCTTTGCCTGCTGAGGCCATCGGTGCCCTCGATGCTCTCCTCGCCGAGTGTCCTTTTTTCCAGGACTCTGACCCTCTGGCTTGGAGGGGTGCTGCCAATCTGCACTTTCGGGTCGAGGCCATGATCGCCCCGTATGTTTGGCGTTGTGCTCTGTTCTCAACGGGGCTCCCTCCTGACCTCCATGCTACCCCGCGAGAGTGCCGCATGTGTTTTGACTTCGAGCTCCGTGCACCACAGGAGTTCCAGTCCCTCCTCAATCGGCCCTTCGCCCACGTCAGGGCCAGGGAGGTGTGGCTCGAGCCCGGCACTATGCCCAGGGTGGCTCGCGTGGAGCTGCAAACCCCCCTGTGGGTGTATCCCCAGCCACCGTTTGTGGAGCCTTTGGCGGTCACCCATCTGTTCGCTGGGGCCTTTCAGGGCTGGGGGCAGGCCTTGGAGGTCATCCGCTCTGCAGCTGGCTTGGACATTGCCCATGAGGTGCTTGTGGACCACTCTGTTATGGCCATAGCTGCCCAGGTTGCCACTCTGGATGTGCACAGCGTGCTCCCTTCGCAGTTGTCTAGTTGGCAGCAGATGTGTCGGATGTGGGCCTTTTCCATGTCGCTCCTTGGATTGGTTCCCATGTGGCTACCGCCTCCCCCCCGTGCCCACCTTGGTCTCGTGCGGGGGATCAGGATGGGCTTGCTGATCCCAATGGCCTTACATTCATCGCTGCCCTTGCTTGGGCTCGCGCTGCAGCCCCATTGGGCCTTCTCTTGGAATGCGTGGATGGGCTGCCTGCTCATCCCCACTTCCCTGTTGTGTTGGCCACTATACAGTGGGCGGGTTACCGGCTGCATCATTCAATGGTGCACGACCACGCGGTCTTTGGCCCTTGCTCCAGACGTCGCTGGTTGGCGGTCCTCCTGCGGCATGATGTTGAGGTTGCTGTGTTACCTTCGTCCCTCACTTTCAGGGACCCTCATCCGGTACCGTGGACTCACCCTTCCTTTCAGGTTGCGGAGGCCCCTGAGATCAACCATGTCAGGTTACTGGATGATGCCACGTTGCAGCACTACTCTAACCCTGAGTTCTTCCCTCAGGCTCCTGGTGCGCCCCGGCTTGCCCCAGCTGAAGTCTTGCAACAGCGTGTCCCTGCTGGCGATCAGCCCCTGCGTACGTTGTGTGCTCGGTACACCCAGCAGCATGTGCTCGCGGTCAGCACACTCTCTGACAGGGGCCTCTTTGCCCAGCTGCAGCCCCTCGAGGGTCGTTTTGCCTTTCTCTTGCCAGCCCAATGGGCCCTATGGCTGGGGGCCACTCGGCCTCTGGCTGGTTCCCCCACTCGCGGAGATCTTCCATGGGTTGGGTAACTCGATTTCTGTCCCTTAGGCGGCCATCCCCTGGGCCATTTTCCTGCATGCGGTTGGTCTCATCCATGAGCCGGTGGTCCTGCAGGTTTGGCACCAGCGCCTTCGGGGCCCTGACATCCAGGCAGCTCTTGTTCGGGGCTGGTACTACCTGGGGCCCCTGGGGCCCCTCGTTGATTTCGCCTTCCATCCGCAGGTCCCTCAGCGGGCCAGCCCTGATGGCCCTCCCACCGTCGTTGGAGATGAGCTATACCACCCTATGGTCTATCCGTACCGTCTGGGTGCTGCTCGAGCTGCCCTATTTTCGCCAGGTGGCTTCAGGGTGGAGATCACCTTCCCTGTTGGTGCAGCGGTCTCCCTGCTCTTGCTTGCTGCCCGGCTTCCCGCGGTCGTGCTTGGCTCCCTTGCAGTCTCCTCTTTTGCTCGGGTCTGGATGCCGGGCCCGGGATCCTGCGGGTGACCTGGCTGGCCATCTCCTTGCTGTTGTGCCGGCGCGTGAGCCTGTGGACCTCCTCCCACAGCCCGACCCTGTTGCGCTTGAGCCGCCTGAGGTCACTCTGCACTTCCATGACCCCATGCGAAGGGAACACTCCCGCAGTGTCCCACAGCTTGTCACGCTGAGGCAAGTCATCTGGTCCCTCCCTTTGCCTGATCGCTTGTTGATGCACGTCCGCCCGTTTGTGCAAGGGCGTGCGGTTCCTGATGCTGCCCTTGCTGGTGCGTGGGCAGATGCCCACATCACTCTGCGGGTCTTTCCCCTTCCTGGTGGTGGCGCCGGCTCACGCGATGGAGCGCTGCCCTCTGTTTTTCCGATGATGAGGAGATGGTCCCCGAGGACCCCCTATTCATCCATGGGCACCACCCCCGGGGCTTGCTCAACGGGCCTCAGGCTCTGATGGACCGAAGGCCCACGCTAAGTGGGAACACCTCACTCTGCCTCAGGACCATGCCTTCCGGCTTGCGGACTCAGATGAGGTCCCAGTGCTTGTTCCACGGGGCCAACTGGGCCCCCTGGTGGCTGGGTTGGCCTTTTGCCCCTGTCAATGCCCTTGGGGAGCTGATGGGCACGACCCCTCCGGGTCCCTCTGCTCTTGTGGTGCCGGGCCAATCCAAGGCCTCCCTTTCGGCCCTTCCTTCGCACGTGGATGTGGATGGACCCCTGCAGATCACGGTCTTCGATCCTGTTGCTGCAGTTACCTACAAGCGACAGGTGCTGCTGGTGCATCTCTTCCCCGGCATTGTGTATCGCCCTGAGGTGAGTGATGCCATCATCATCGAGACCGCGGATTTCGTTGAGCTTGTTGTTGAGTGTTTCGAGGGGCTCCTCCCTGACTTTCCTGCGCTTCTCACCCAGTCCCTCACTGAGCTGTGTGCTACCCTTGATCTTACTCAGCCCTCCCACCCGGTGCAGTCCTGTTATGCGTTACGGGTCCTACAGCAGACTCCCCATTGTCTGGGGAGGGTCATCCAATTCACGGCCAAGGTGTCGCGCCGACATTGCCCGGCGTTGCTCCGTCTGTCTGGCACTGGGCAGTTCTTCGTCAGGGACTTCTTGGCCCGTGGCACTGAACCTGAGGACCACTCTGTGGTCCATCGCTTCTGGGCTCTCTCTGTGGATGGGATTCGGGCGGCTCTGGCCCTCACTAGGCCTTTGGATGGGTTTTGCGGTCTGGCTCCTCTTAAGCGTGGGATTGCCGTGCGGATTGCCCATCTGCATCTCGCTGCTGCCAGGCGTGCTCTGCTCCAGGACGACCCTCGATTTGTTGATGTCAACCGGGCTTTGGTGCCCCGGGTCAACTTTCTTGCGGAGGGGCTTCCGTTTGGTGCTACGCCGGAGGCCATCGTTGACGCGGTCCTCAAAGCCACCGGCTTTGCGTGCATCCCTCTCCGGTCATTCCGCCGTTCCGGAATTCTTGTATGGGTCCTTGCGTTCTCTCAGGACCCTCCCGTGCTGGATTTCACCCTCCTGTCAGCTGGGCACCCCTGTGAGGTGCTTCTTACCCTTGAACCGGCCCTCCGGCAAGCAACGCCCGTTGCAGCCCCGGTCCCGCCCTGGACTTCCTGCCCCCCAGGCCCCTGCCAGCCCAGCCCCTGCACTACACCGTGGTGCTCCTGCGGTGGCCCAGTCTCGGGTTGATGCGCAGACCCAGGGCAGACCGCCCGGACAGGCCGAGGGCCTGTCCCAAAACCCAAGAAGTGTAGGAGGGGCCCACTGTCAGGCCCCCAGCCCCTTGAAGGCAGGGGCTGCCTCCGGCACAGCCCCAAGGATGCTGCGCAGAGACCTGAGCAAACTGGCTGTCTACCTTCTCGGCGAGCACGTCCTGCTTGGCTTCAAGCCCACCAACCCGGGCTTCCAGGTACTGGCCACGGCTCCTGGTCTGGTTGGGCGCCTCTTTGTCTGTTTGCCCACTGTGCTGTTTGCTCTGTCGGTTGTTGGCTGTACCGCGATTTTGATGCTACTCTGGGCTTCCCTGGTGAAGGCCCTTTTGTGGTTTTCGGTCTCACAATGTGGGCTCCCTCGTTGCCCATACTGATTTGTTCGAGGCTCCTGCTTCGCTCTTGTTGGTGCAGGAGGCCCGCTTGTCTGTTGATAATGTCCGTACTGCCTCCTTCCGTGCTTCCGAGGTCGGCCGGTCTCTGGTCCCTGGCCCACTGCTCCCTATCACACCCGACGTGAACGGTGTCCGCCGGGTGGAGTGGGGTGGATTGGCTGCTATCTCTCATGATTGCCTGGTCTACGGTTTCTCTCCGCAGCAGGATGTCACTGGCCGTCTGGAGCCCCTGTTGGCCTCCGGCCGCTTCCATGTTGTCTGGGCCACGTACGGCCGGCTGAGGTTCTTGGTTATCAACTTCTATGGCATCTCCGGGGCTTCTTCGGATGATCCCCTCTTCCAGCGTAACCAGGAGCTGCTCTCTGACGCTTTTGACTTCGCCGCCCCCTTTCTCTTCGACCATCCTGTCTTGTTTGCGGGTGACTTCCAAGCGTGCCCCTCCTCTTACCCTGCTGTCAGTGATGCCTTGGCCACTGGGGTGTGGCTGGACCCTTGTGAGCCCTCCCGCCCTGATGAGGAGCGTGCTCCCACCTTCTGTCGGGACAAGACCTGGGACGAAGCTTCCCCCACTACCTCAATTGATACGGTCTTGCTCAATGTGCTCGCTTCTGAGCTCCTGCATCAGGTGGATGTCACCCCCCTTTGTGGGTACCAGCATGCCCCTGTCACTCTCCACTTTGTGGTCCAAGGCGAGGTGCCGCGCGCAATGGCCTTCGCGTCCTTCGCCCCCTTGGACCTTGAGCATCTGGGTTCTCCGGAGGCCTGTGCCGCGCATGCTGAGGCTCTGTGGACTGACAGGTTTCTGCCTGCCCTTCCCGCCCTGTCCACTGGGGAGGAGGCCTGGGCAATGTTCTCTGAGTTTGCCCTTTCCACTCTGCTTGCCATGGGGGCCCGCTGGGGGCGTGGTGTCCGATCACGTGGCTCTCTCCCGCCCATCCGCCCCAAGCGTCCGCTCGGTCGCGTGCTTCCTGGCTCGTATCCGGTGGTCCTGCACACCCGCCTCCTTTCTCTCGCTCGGGAGCTGTTCTACCGCTTGGTTCGGCTCCCTGTTGCTGCTCCTGCTGATGCGTCCACCACGTGACCTCCGCTTCCCCTTCACTGAGGCCGACCTTACCCCTGAGGGCACTGCCCAGCTCTGTGAGCGTGCTGATGTGGCACTGCAAGCTGCCGTCAAAGCCAAGCCAGGCGCCAGGCTTCTCTTAGGCGCTGGCGCGAGCGCCTCAGGCACTCTGCCCTGCACAGCGGCCGTGAGGTCTTCCAGCACCTCCAGCGTGCTACCACTCCTACTGGGTCCAACCACCTTGCTGGTCCGGATGGGTTGCCGGCCTTCCACCCCTCTGCGGCTCTTGAGCATGCTGCTGAGCAGTGGAATCAAGTCTTCGATGTCCACCAAGCGGGCATCCCTATCGAGCCTCTCATGAGGCCTATCCAGCACTTGTTGGAGCAGCGCGCTGTCCCCCTTGTCTTGGCCCCGGTCACTGCGGAAGAGCTTCAGGCTTCGGTCGCGCGCCGCTCACCTGACTCCTCGGCTGGCCTCGACGGTTGGACTGCGGTTGAGTTGCGTGCTTTGCCCTTGCCTGTCTTTCGGGTCCTTGCGCGCCTTTTCCGGCAGGTCGAAGCTGGGGCCTGGACTATGCCGAGCATCTTTGGTACTGCTCGGCTCGCGGTGCTTGACAAAGGTGCCGGGCCGGCGCCACTGGCCAAGCGTTTGATTGCGGTGTTACCCATCTCATATCTTGCGTGGTCCTCGGCTCGCTTTCGTGCCTCACCGAGTGGCAGGGTAAGGTCCTGCCCCCTGAAGTTGTTGGGGGTGTTGCCCGCCGCAGAGTTGATGACATCACGCATCACCTTGCTCTTGACCTGCATGAAGCCAAGGCGACTGGCGAGGTCTTCGCGATTATTCAAGTGGACAGGTCCAAATGCTTCGACCGTCTGCTCCCTGGCCAGATCGCTGCGATCCTTACTGCTCTGGGCGTTGCTCGATCGTGGCATAGCAACTACCGGTCCTTTCAGCGGTTCCTCTCCTGGCGTGGGGCAATCCACCCTCACTCGTTGGCCAACAGTAATGGTCTTGCCCAGGGTGACTCCATGTCGGTCCTCGCTGTCAATGTGCTCATGTCCGCTTGGATCCTGCTTATCCGTCACTTCCCTGGTGTGGACCCGCGGGTCTACATCGATGATGGTTACCTGTCGGTCAATGCTCCACAGGCCATTGACTCCCTCGTTCAAGCGGTTCGTGCCACCTCTCTCTTTGATGCGCTTGCTGGCCAGCAGTTCAACCTGCACAAATCTGGTTGGTGGACCACGCACGAGGTCCATGCTGGCGATCTGCAGGCTGCCCTCCCCGATGCCCCTCGCCTCCGTGCTCTTCGC
Organism: Effrenium voratum; assembly: GCA_963377175.1. Lineage (NCBI taxonomy): Eukaryota > Dinophyceae > Suessiales > Symbiodiniaceae > Effrenium > Effrenium voratum. The sequence continues at coordinate 61,518 of CAUJNA010003484.1, forward strand.
CCGCTCGGGGTCTGCATTAACTTAGACCTGCGGGGCACCAGGAATTCCCGTGCCTCTGCCGTTGCACGTTTCAGGAGAGCCTTGCGTGCCATTCGGGCCCTGCCCTTAGGGCCTGCCGCCAAGGCTGCATTTGTTGCCCGCAAAGCCATGCCCATGCTCACTTACTCTGCTGAGCTCAACACGATTCCCAAGCAGCAGCTGGCCTCTCTCGCCACTGAGGTCGCCACGGTCTTGTGGGATGGTCGGCCCTCCTGGAGGTCGCGCGAGCTCCTCCTTGCCGTGGTTCACAGGGGGCGCCTTGTTCACCCGGAGTATGCCCTGTCCTACCGGGCGGTGCTCAATGTGGTCTCGCACTTGCAGCGGTCTGAAGCGTTTGCACTCAAGTGGCGGATTGCCTTTACCAATCCCCGTGTGTTGCCTTCTACTTTGGTTGCCAGCTTCATTGCCGCCGTCACCTCTTGCGGGCTTCGCTTTCAGCCGCCGGCCATGGTGGCTTTCCACTCTGGGTCCTGGATCTCTCTCTTTTCGGTGTCCGTGCGCTCCTTGCACTGGATGTCTCCTTTGCCAGGGCTCCCTGGGCGGTCCCGGCTGCCCCAAGCTGGACTTCCTTTGCCCGTGCCTTCCCTTCTGACCCTGCCATCGCTCCTGCGGTGGTGGTTGGGTCCGCGGTCACCGCTGACCGGCTCTTTTCTTCGGGCATGGCCGCTAGTCCCCTCTGCAGGTACTGCGAAGCTCACGTTGAGACAATTGGTCACTTGGCTGAATGCCCCGCCCTCCCGGCTGAGGTTGGGCTCCCCCCTCGTCAAAGGGAGTCCCAGGGCCCTTCCGGAGATCCCTCCAGACCTCGTTGCTGCTTGCTGTACTGTGGTGGAGTGGCCTGCTGTTAGTCCTGTCCCTTTGTTCCCTGTGGGCACCTCGGTCCATCTCTGGACTGACGGCAGTGTGTTCCTCCCTCAGCATCCTTTCTTTGCCGCTGCTGGCTTTGCGGTTGTCTCTCCGTCACGGGTCACTGTGGCTTCGGGGCCTGTCCCGGGCGTCTTTGCTGACAACTACAGGGCGGAGGTTTACGCCATTCTCAGGGCGGCCCAACTTGTACGGGGTTCCCTCACGGTCCATACTGACTCTCAGTCTGCGGTCGCTGCTTGGGCATCCTTTTGTTCTCTCAATCGGGTGCCCACCCATGTTGCCGCTGCTGATATCTGGCAGCTCGTCTGGGAGATTTGTGTTGCTCGTAGCCCTCACGGGTTCAGCCTGTCCCTGCATTGGATCCGTGGGCATGTGGCTATTCAGTCGCTAACCTGCCCGGTCGGCGCCATGCATGCGGCCTGTAATCATGCTGCTGACTTGGCCGCCAAGCAAGCTGCTCGTGCCGCCCTTCGGGTTGATGGTTCCCGGCTGCATGCCTTGTTCTATGCTGCCTACCGACGGCACCTGTGGCTTCAGCGGTTGCTGGCTGCCCTGCCGCGTACCCGTGTTGCTGTTGCGTTGCCCTCTGATGTTGATGCCCAACCTGCCCCCCCTCCTGTGGTGCGCCCCCCTGAACCCCTGCCGGATCCGCGCCATGGCCCTATTGCCCTGGTTGTCACACGGCCAGGCGATACATCCTGGGATGCATGGTGCCGATTTTTGGCTGAGGCGCAGTGGGAGGTCCTGCCGGAGCAGATGCAGCCTGGGTTGGAGGCCGCCCTTGTCGCTTGGCGCCGGTTTCCGCGCCTCCTGCCGTTTCGCCCTGGTCATGCGGCTACGGTGCGGGAGTTGCTGGAGCATTTTCAAGCGGCTCGACGATGCATCACACGCAGGGAGCCACTGGCGTTCCCTCGGGATTGGAGGCCCAGGCTGGGCCGCTTCGCAGGTGTCACGTGGCCTAGAGGGGCCTTTGCGGGGGCCCGCCTGGTTTGCACGCAGGAGGAGCTCGACTTTACAGCCCGGGCCCTGGCCCGGGCCCGTCGCCTCCGCCGTGTGCCCAAGGACTGGGCTTTTTCGCTCGGTGCCTTGGCCTAGCGGCATGGTGGGCTGCAGTCTTGGAGGTGGTTTGGCTTGGCAGGTGGTGGAGCTACTTCCTCGTTGTGCTCTTCAGGTGGTGGATGGATGATGGCCTCCTTGGCCTCGTGCAGGAGGCCTGGGTTCCGGTGTGGGGGGCTGGCCCTATTGCCCGGTGCCTGCGGCTGTGGTGGCGGCACTTCCTGTCGCATGGTGTCCGCCTGGGCCCGGGGCGGGGTTCTCCTCGCCCTCGGTCTCTGGCGTTGTGCAGCTTGGGGGTCCTGGCTCCCTTCTTCGCTTCGAGGATGCCACGTGCCAATTGGGTACCCTGCTGTGCGGCGGCGGGTTTCTACGGCCTGTTGGCCTCGTGCGGGTTGCACCAAGTGGGGGGCTGGCCCCCTCACTCGGTGCTCCTGCGTGTGGTGGGTGCCTTCGCGGCTTGCAGTGGCCTCCTGGGTTCCGGTGTGGGGGGTGGGTGCCCCTCACACTGGGCCCAGGTTGGAGCCTTTTCAGGCACGGCCCTGTCGGGGCTGTGCGTTTCTCAGCAGTTGTGCAGCTGGGCCCTGGCCTGCTGCGTGTGGCGGTGCTTGCCTGTGGGCTCCCCCTGGGTGCCCGCCAGGCCTGCGGATCGAGCCTGGCTCTCCGGTGTCCAGCCTGACCGGGCTTTCCAACCGGTGGTGGGGCGGTACGCCCCACTCACCAGCGCGGCCGACCGAGGATGCGCCACGAGCCAAAAGGGTTCCCTTTTTTCCCAGGGTCACTGAACAACTGAGGAAAAACAAAAAAAACAGGGCAACGATGTGACCCAAAACCCTGCCAGGGCCTTGAGGCCGCCGCGCTCCCTTCGGGTTTGCAGCGCCCCGGCGCAGAAAAAAGTCACATTTTGAGCCTTGAGCCAGGGCTAGATTCGGGGCGAGCTTCCTAGGTCCCCCCTTTTTTGGTTGGGAGGGTTCCCCTACTAAAATAGACTACAGAAAAAGGTTGGTACCCTTATTCTTACCTCTCTACTGGAGGACCTAGCTTCCTGGGAGGGATTTCTTGGGAAGATTGCATACACGGGGCTTGGTCACCGACCAGATGATTCCAGGATAAAAGGTCCCTTCATGTCGCATTCTATAAGTTCAGTTGGCTCTGTCAATTCGCCCCTTGATGGCGGGATACCTGGAAGAGGGCTTCGGTAGCCCCTCAATTTGTGACCAAATGGCTCAAGAGGATGTTCAGAGCGCTCTCCAGATGTGGGATTTAGGGTTTACTCGGCTCCCGTCTCCTAAACAAAGTAACGACCTCGGATAGATGCGTGCCCAGCTGACCCTAGCTTGAAGGGTACTAGCCAACCCTCTTCGTCTCAAATTGTGACTGAGTGAGGCGACATCAAAGCCGCCCCTCTCTGCAGGCACCTGGCCAGAGATGCCAACATGGGCGTCTTCTTCTGTGAGGATCCTGCGAGGGTACCCTTTTCCCTATAAACTTCAAGGGCATCCAGATATCTTAGTCTTTTTTGGCCGGGGGGCCCATGTCCTATTCTGAGACACCCCCCCAAGCAGGAGTTCACCCAATGGGGTTGTAAACCTTATAAGCCTCTAGTTTCGAGGCTTACAACCCTTACCAAATTGAAGCGGCCAAGTGAAGCAGAACCCAGGTGACCCCTTTCTGGGTATGTGTCAGTTGTCAAAACCGGGGACTCCCAAAATGTTGGTGTTCCCTCCGGTTTTCCTTCGAACCAAGCTGAAAGGGGACACACACACACACACACAGGGACATACAGTACAAACACACCAACTCACAAACACGAACACACACATGCACAAGCAACCACACACACAAACATAAGTACACACGCACAAACTCAGAGACACTCACAAAGGCGACGCGCACACACACACCCATACACAAATATGCAAACATGTAAGCACACAAAAACAAAACACCCACTCGCAAACCCACAAGCACAAGCACAAGCACAAAGACACACACACACACAAAATTGTCGCCAGGGTACTGTTGTTGGCAGAGTGTAGACGCAATCCACAGTTCCAATCTCATTTTGAAGTGCACAGAAATGGACATGGACATCTCTGTTCCTATGAAGGGGCTTCAAAAGGACCACCCAGTGAGGTTACAGGCTGAGCAAGCTGGTTTGGAGGGCTACGCCCCCTCTCACTTCCTGAGTTCCTGGGGCTATTTTCTGGGCCCCAGTTGGCGAGCAAATTCCAGAAGGTTTTGGGTAAGTTGGTAAGCCACGGCGGTGTTCTAGGGTTTGGTTCCCCATTCTTTTCAACCATCGCTCTTTCCAAACACCGGATTCGTTTTCCTTGGGTTTCCGGCAGGTGTTCTAGACTCCGGATCGCTGGGTTAAGAACGGACATGCAAGGTACCCCTAGAGGCGCGGATTTGTTTGGTCGCCTACTTTCCGGAACTTGCCACGCAACGCCCGCCACTTCCGGGAGAATTTTGCGGGTTCCGCCGCGCGGCGCGGGATGTGTTGGGTGATCAAGGCGCCTGAGCTTCGGGGACTCCTTCAACCAGCCTCTGGGCGAGCTGCCGCCGGAGCTGCGGAGCTTGAGCTTCGGCGCGGCCTTTGATCAGCCTCTGCCGCTTGGGCCGAGAACGGGGCCCACAGAGCCCAATCTTTTTTTTTTGGTCGGGCCCGGGGATGGGGGGGGGATGCGGTGGTTGTTTTTCTTGGGTGGTTGGCGTTGGCAAATGGGAAAAAGGAGGGGTAATTTTCGGCGGGAGTCTATGTTCGAACTCCCAGGCCTTAAGGTTCCCTTCTGGGACGCATTCTGAACCTGCCAGCGTGCATAGTTGAGAGGCCTGGGACCTCGCAATGCCAGGGCCACCGGCCACCCATCGTAAGTTGATTCCTGGCATGGAGAGATGTCTTGGCCAATTGGGGAACGCCATGTGCCTCTGGTGCCGGCTTGAGACAGCGTGCAAATCCATGCGTTGCCAATGTAAGTATGCACGCACCGGGGGGGGGGGGGTTTCCGGGGCCTGGCGATGCCAGCTTTTGAGGATATCGCAGCTCTTTTTTTTTTTTTTTTATCGGGGGGGGTCCAGTGGAAGTGGCGTGCTTGAACACGGAAGCTCTGCTAAATTAGAACTTCCTGAAACTCATGGTCATTCCTGAAGCCAAGAAGACCCAGAGAAAGGGCTGTTGGAGCGGGGCTTGCCAGGAGGTTCTATGTGAGTGCGCAAATGCCATGTTTTTGGGTGTATCTTGGGGGGTCTATGCAGGCGCCATGCTAGTGGTGTCCCGTGATGTGGGAGGGCGAAGGTTGGAGGTTCCACGTCGGTGTAGGCATGGAGTGATGCGTGCTGTTTAGTATAGGCATAGAACCTCCGGTGCTGTCGAAAGCCCTTGAAATAGCAGCCGCCAACATGGACACTAAGCATCACGAAGGCTACCTGCTGAACAGGGCATGTCTTAAAAGAAAGACATGTTCGGGCCTGTTACCCCCAACTGCCAAGGTCTGCGGTGCTCCATGGTAGCAAAATTCCAGGCACGCAGGAGGTTCTATGTTAGTGAGTGCCGTCCTCATTTTACACGGGAGGTTAAATATATGTTTGTTTTGAAGCTGCGCATAGCTGTCCCGAGTATCCCAGGCAAACAACGGAGCCGGCCCCCCCCTCCCCCCTCCCCTTCCCCTTCCTCCCCCGGAAAACGGGTGGAGACGCGGAGTTGAAGCAACGGGTCGTCCGAGGCAGGGCGTGGCGTTGCCGGCGGCGCTGCGCAGCTTGAGCTTCGGGGACTCCTTCAACCACAGCCTGGAGGACGTAGCGCTGCCCGCGCTGGAGGCGCAAACGAATCTCTTGGGTAGCGCTTGGTGGTACTGGCTTGGGGGGGATGAATGCCCTCTTGGACCTATGACAGTCAGTAGCCTGCGTTATTTTGCTCAATCACCTGGCGGGTGATTATTTGGTCATAGGAACGTTGGGTGTGCCGGCTGGTATTCAAGGGAGGGCAGAAGGAAAAGGCCTCAAGATGAAGTCGTGAGTGGCCAGCTTTGGACCTGCCAGCGCAGCTTTACGTCGGAATCGCTTCCAGGGGGTGATGTAGCTGCTGCAAATGCGGACATATTTGTGCTGGAAGGGTCAGCCGTTGAAGTTTCTCGCAATTGCTTCCCCTTTTGGGTGTAATGCCGGGGCGTGAAATGAAACAACCCCGGAACTCACTTGGACTCAACCAACATCATTTTGGACGCCCCTCAGCCAAGCGGGTGGCAACTGATTGTGCCCAAATGGAGAAGTGGTCTGGATGAGCCAGCCTTGGAGGCAGTCTTGGAACTTTTCTTGGTCTGTAACAAACATACCCGGGGAAGCGGGCCGCATAAGCCGGGGAATCCCTCAAGGGGCTTCCTAGGTTTCTTTTTGTTTTAAGCATCCACTTGCTGCTTGCCAATGGATGTGAGTGTTGCCATGAATGTTTGAGGGAGAAAAGCTAGAGCTACGAATCTGCACTGCTCCAAGCGAGTGTAAGCCGAGCCACTTCTACACCGCGATGATTGTGTCAGGGTTTAAGTCATGGGCAGTCTTGACTGCTATTGGGTTGGATCTTTAGACTTTAACAAATTGGGAAAAATAACAATGTTTTCCACTAAACCCCCCAAAAGTTAAACTTTTTGCAGGGGGGTCAACAGCAACCAAGCAGTCTCATGAACATTTCAGAGCCACTTCCCAAGTGTCTGCTCTTCAAAGCTTCTGTGAAGCTCGTGTTAAAGAGTAAGCAGCAAGTCAGTCAGTCAGTCAGTCAGTCAGTCAGTCAGTCAGTCAGTCAGTCAGTCAGTCAGTCAGTCAGTCAGTCAGTCAGTCAGTCAGTCAGTCAGTCAGTCAGTCAGTCAGTCAGTCAGTCAGTCAGTCAGTCAGTCAGTCAGTCAGTCAGTCAGTCAGTCAGTCAGTCAGTCAGTCAGTCAGTCAGGCTGAGAACAGTTTTTTTTAATTGCGCAATGTTGGGGAACGTATGCGCTGACTGAACCTCCTGAACTCGTTCCCTTTGCAGAATCGCTCGCAGGCGTTGAGCTTCGGCCAATACTTTCGGCAAAGTCTGGAGGCTGTAGCGCTGCCCCAGACTTTGCGCGTGCTGCGAACCCCGCAGTGCACTATCGATTGCGTGTACGATCCAACAAGGGCGGCCGGGGATCGGTTGGTGGATTGCGTGCTTGCTTGGCTTGGCTTGGCTTGGCTTTGCTTTGCTTTCTTGCTTGCTTGCGTGCTTGCTTGGCTTGGCTTGGCTTGGCTTGGCTTGGCTTGGCTTGGCTTGGCTTGGCTTGGCTTGCTTGCTTGCTTACTTGCTTGCTTGCTTGCTGCAAGCAGTGGCTTGCAGCAGTAAGCAATTGCGAGGCGTGAGAGCAGGTGTGCACAACCGGCCTGTGCAAGTTGCATTTGGAGACCTTGTCATTTATACGGTGGCTTGAGAACCAAACAATAGGACGACTTAATCGAGAGATGGTTGGGATCCCTTGTGGACTTTTAGATGGCGAAGTCATGGGTAGGGTGGAAAGGTGCCCGTTTGGGTTGTTGTTTTTCCCAGGAAACTTCTTTTATTTGTCTTGTTTCTGGGCAAACCCCCGATTTTTTGGGCATAATCCCATGGTGCGAACTCCCAGAGCAGGCCTAGCCATTCGTCCGTCCGACTGAGGCTTCGCAATTTTCATCGCCTGCGGCTCCGAGCACTCGGCCCCTTTGGTTGCACGAATAAACATCCCGCGGTTCTAAGTGCCCCCTGGTTTTAGTGGGGGTTTCATCACTTTTGGAGCGCCCTCCAGCCCCATATATTCATAAACCCTTCCAACAAACATCGGGAGGGTGTTCCTCCAAACATGATACATCCCCACAGAAAAGGGGGCAACATGCGTTGGAACAATCGGACCCTGGTCGAGGACTTGAACTCCAGGCGGCCCAATCTGGGTACATATCCGCAGCATAAAAGCCATCAGGCATACATGGCTTCCCCAGAATTAGCTCCCCTGTTTGTTCTCTTTTCTGTTTTGGGGTCCCTTTGTTCTCCACGGGATGCAGCCATTTAAGCCGAAGCCCCACACGGAGAATGTTTGGGGAAGGATCCTTGGGGGTCAATAAGAATGCAAGCAAAGATTATTTGCAATACTTGGGACATCCCTGTACCCCCAAATCACCGCGAGTTGGCCGGCAGATATCGAAGAAATTGGCTGAGAAGAGAGCGCAAGCCACAGGCATGACGACCCGGGCCCCATGGTTTTTACTGATAAAGCCCGAGTTTCAAGTTAAGTTTTGGTTTCCTTATAAAATCAGTCGTTTGTTTTGGACGCCTCTGGGGATTCGCCATTGGAAAGTGCTAACGTGACAACAGAGTGCTCAGAGAGTTCAATGGGTGGAATCCAGAGAGGCATCCCATGTAGGACGTCATGACCCTTCAGGGCATCGTATCGTAGCTCATGTTTTGTCCAGAGCTCGCCGAGGCTGTCCTCAGCGAGCAGGGCACCGCCGGGAACCCGAGGGTGGGCTGAGTAGCTCCTCGGAGGAAAAAAAACCCTTGCATAGACAAAGAGGCGCGCAAGTACCCAACAAACACTGTGGCCTTTGGCGGGCTCGCGGGATAAAACGGGCTCACCATTTGCTGCAACATGGCTGGAGCGCAGACCAAACCATGTTTGTTTGGCAGGTAACTGTTGTTTTGGACGCTTTTTGAGAGAGAACCCTGGGATGACGGTTTTTGGGCTCCGAAAGTGCACTTTTGTTTGAGCGTTAGGTGGTGGATCATGGCAGGGTTTCCATGCACCACTGGCGGAGTTTCGCAAGTGCTTAGCGTTTTTGCGGCTCCAGCCTGGGTCTGATTCTGAAAGAAGGTCTCCCCACGTCGGGGGGGTTTTCAAAGGCGAGTCATCATGTGTTATACGTGCGCTATATATGACCTTTTGTCCTGGCGTGAGCCACCGCCAAGATTCGCCGCGTGCCTAGCTGGCATGAAATTTTGGGTGAGTGCAACAAGTCTGACGTAGGGAGTAACCTTTGGGCTGCCTGCAGATTGTTTTCCAGCGCGTTTTGGTCTGCAATTTTGTAGGCTTGTTTTGTGTATTTGTGTGGGTGCTTGTCTTCTTGTTTTGTTGGAGCATTCGTTGCCTGACACTGCTTGGCGATTTCTTTGTGGCGCAGTTTCTGGCCCGGTCTTCAGCCGCGGGCAAGATGATAATGCGGCAGCCCCCTGTTTCATCACAGCACCCTGACTCACTTGCCCAAAGCCGAGCTTTTGACCTTTTGTCTTGTTTTGGGTTAGCCGAGGGTTTGTTTCCTTGGTTGGTTTACCTAGGGTCTGTGTTTGTGTATGGTGCATAGTGTGTGGTATGGGGTGGGGGTGGCAGGGGTTTCATGAGACGAACGTCGCGTTCCTCCCGGTCTGCAGCTTGTTTCCTCTAAAACCTCTTGGAAGGCGGCAAAGAAAGTCACCAGTCCAATCAAACGGGCACGTTTGTGTGGGGTGCGCGGTGCGATTTGGCCTTTGCTGGTGGGCGTCGTGACCTGAGGTTCCCACCTGCTCACTAGGTGGTGTCGCCCCACTGCCTGAACCCGTGTCAGGTTGGCACTTGCACCTATCAGTTGTTCGCTCCAAACTGGGTCTGGACTTCCGACTGAGGCCATTACCTTTGGCAGCAGCCACGACTTCCGGCTGGGCCGAAGGCAATGGATTGGGCCTGCGCAGCGGCAATACTGTGGATGGTTGCGAAATCCAGTTCGCGCCACCTAAGAAACCCTAGAATGATTCGATTCCCCTGTTACGAACGGACAATGGTTTCAACCCTGGTTTCATTTCGTGTTGCGATTTCGGAGTTCGCAACCATCCGCAATACGGGGCATTCCTGGCATTGGGGAAGCATGGGTTTTCGAGCTTAGGCCTTCATAAATCACTGGTTGATTAGGTTGTGTTCCCTGGCAATCCCCCCCCAAATGACCAAACCCATGAGCCAGTTGGGATCCCATGACTTTGAGTAGTTCAAGGCATGCCGAAGGAGGGAGGCCCTGGCCAGAAGGAGGGAGGCCTTGGGAACGCGAGAGGGTGTGCTGTTTTTGCCATGGGGAAACCTGTTGGTCTTGTGGTTTTTGGTTTCTAAAAGTGCTCCCATTTCAACCACCCACTTGCTCAGTGGCGCCCTGTTTTTCCGTCTTTTGGGAAGGGTTCCCCTTTGATTTAATTCATGCCTAGCCCTTCCCCTTAGTGGGACGGCCTGACTTTTGGCTTCGGCCAGGATGTGGGCTCCACTCACTCCAATTGGGGGGGGTGGGGTCTTGAGCAATGTGGCGGAACCAACCAAAAAAGGATGCCCTTTTTTCCCCATGGGCACTGGGCATCTGAGACCAGCAAAACCACCTTTTTGCAGGGTCACGGGTATGATCACCTTGGGGAGGTCATGCCCGTGCCTTGCATATGCGCACGGTCGGCCACAAAGCTCGACGGGCCATTTTACCAAAGGCTTCAAAGGATCTCAGACGCGCCAATGCTCAGTTTGGCATCCACATTTTTTCGGGCAGAGATGTGTCCACTGAAGCGCTTTGAACCCTTAGCTCTTTGGGTTCAACTGCCTGCAGCTTTGCTTCGCAACTGGTTGCGCCCACTTGGCTCCGGGTTTGAGGCCCCAGAAAGTTTGTTTTGTATTCCCAGGTGCTTTGGGCAAACAAAAGTTTCATGCGCTTCGCCAGAGGGTTGGCGTTCAGTTGGGGCAGGGTGATGGCCCAGTCGCAGGGCTGGGTGTGCCGCGGATTCGGGCGCATGAGTTTGTGCAACAAGCTGCATGACAACTGACAATTCTCTCAGGTGGACCGTATATCCTTTGAAATGTCGCCGTGCAAAGACACTCAACCCGCCCGGCCTAGTTCAGGGCAAGCTGATTCGACTTCGCTACACCTGTGGCCCTTTGGCCGCTTTAAGCTCTCGTCTCTTTGGCTCTTTGTCCCTGCCGATCCAACCTTTGCAGCCGGATGTTCTCGCCAGTCTTGGCTCGAGAAAGCGGTCACAACTCTTTCAGCTCAAAGCCTCAAAGCTTGGTTCGCAAGGCCCCTCGGCTTGCACAGGAGCCCATCCGGGAATTGGAGCCCATCCGGATGGCCGGATTTGCCGGATTTGCCCTGTGCAACAGAAAACCCCCGGCTGGTGGGGGTTTTCTGTTTTGCATTCATGTGGGGGGGATTTTGGGAATGGGAGGTTCCGATGTCCGCAGTCTTTGGGTCACAAAGCTGCCCGAAAAGCAGCAGCCTGCACCAAGCCATAGTTTTTGTGTGATGGAGCGTCCTCTAGCAGGGGCTGTAATGACACATGTTCCCAGCAGCTGTCAGTTAGATGTGCAACAATTGGAAGGGGCATGGAGGAGTTGGCATGCGTGGCTCGGTTTCGGGCTGGGGAACGGGAGGCCGAGAACAGCGGGCGCTCCAATGATGTTGACTCCGGACCCTCCAGATTTGCATCAGGGAACCCTAAAAGCTGTCCGTTCTAGACGAAGCTCCTGCTGGGCAACCCGCCATGTGGTTGGAACCCACCTAAGTACTGGGCCCTTCCCCTGTCCAGGCCCTTGGTTCTCCGAAAAAACTGCCAAAAGTGCCGTTCGGGTGTTCAGTTGGCTTTCCAAGTGCGTCTTGGTTCTTTCTGAAACTATGGACCCGGAATCAAAACGGTTCCAGCCGAAAGCCCGCAAAGCGAGATCCGCACTTCCCACCTGAGGTCAGCATGATGAAGCTCACAGCGGCCTTCCTCCTTCTTGGTGTGAGCCCCTTGCTGCAAGAACCCGCATGCCGAAACGGCCCCTTTTCGGCCCTTCACCCCCCACCAGGTCACCCGGCCGGTGCAGCAAAGAAAACCATCGCAGATGGGTTTGCCCGTGGTAAACTTCAGTCGCTCTCGTCATGCTTTTAGCCAAGGCTCGAAAAGTTGGATCGTCAACCCGGCAGACCTCTCACTGTGCAAACTTGAGATAGCTGGGGTGCAGTTGAGATAGCTGGCGTGTTTCTGTGGCAAGACCGCCATATGACAAAGTATACGCGCTTGTTGTCAGCATGTTGTAGCGGAGCCCACATCCAACAATGTGAAGGCCTGCTATTTTGGCACTTGGCATTCCTGAATTTCAGTTTTGCTTGCCGATCTACCCACTCGTTGCCAATCTGTTTGCCATGTACTCTCTTTTGATCTCTTTCCGGGGGCCGTCTGAGCATCTAGGACCATTACTGTTTCCCCACTCGGGGTTTAGGACCAACCCATTGTCATGGTTGTTGTTGGGAAACATGTTTTCCATTTTTGCTTATTGTGGTTTAGTGGGAAATCCCGACTTAACTGCAAAAAATTAAACTTTTGCTCCCCTTCCAACGTCAACCAAGGTGTCCTGGAAAAGAACAGAATTCTTTTCCTACATGGGCTGTGGGTTCTTTGCGGGGGGGAGGGGGAGTTGGCAAGCCATGGGCCGAGCTTGGCAGTCTTGAACGCCGGCAGGAAAAACGCCAGCTTTTCGGGAGTGCAGCGTGTCCTTTGGGTCCTGATGGGCCACACTTGGCAGGCAGGAAATCCTTTGATTTGGTGGTTGAAAACCTGGTTGCTTTCCAGAGTCAAAGGGGGGGGGAAACCCCCACACCGTGGCCTCCCAATCGATCTGATGTAGCTGCGCGCACGATGAAAAGTCAGACCTTGAGAAGAAAAGCGTGGGCTTTGGTTGGGGGCCTTGCCTTGTGGCATCGAGGGACTGCCTCTCGAAGCAACGCCAGCTGTAACGTACATGTTCATAGATCCTAAAACAACCATTGGGGTTTGGGGTTGGGGGGGTAGGGAGGGAGGAATCTGAAAAACGCAGCCCCCAGAAAGAAGTGGTGGTGGTGGTGGTGGTGGTGGTGGTGGTGGTGGTGGTGGTGGTGGATGACCCGCACTGAAAAAGGAGGGGTAGACTCCGAGTGGGCCTTGCGGCTCAAGAGTTGTCGAGGCATCGCCTCGGACGTGGAGGAGGCCTTGGCGACCTGTGGGGATGAGGATTGCGGCAGCGCGGCGGCAAAAACCCGATGAGACCTCCGTGGTTACCTTGGTTTTCCCTCCAAGCCTTCCCAAAATGCCAAGCCTATGGCTGAGACCATGGTTTCATGGCTTTCTTTCAAAGTCTTCCCGAAAAAGGCCGTCTATTCTATGGCTGGAGGTTTCCGAACGTGACTTTGTCTCGCCCAGGCCCACGGCGTTCTTTTCCTGCATTAGAGCGGTAAGAAGTTCGGACTCTCTTTGTTCATCCACTCAAGAAGGGAGTTGCTTTTTGTTGTTTTCCCGTCGCATGTTGTTTGTTGTTTTTCCAGGGTGCCTTTTGGTCTCTCATTTTTTTTGGGCCCCTGAGATAGCATTTGCTTCTTTTGCTTGTTTCTTTTCATATGTTGGTCCTTTGTGTTTTTCCTATCTCCACTTCTTTCTGCTAGACCTGCCCTGAAGGGCTAAAATGCGTGATATTGGCGTGTCAATTCCCAGTTATGGATCTTGAGGCTGGGCAAGGTGTAGCTTTGGTTGAGGGCGGGTTCAGTGTGAGCTTCAGGTTTATGATTGAGGGAGGTTGACCTTGGTGGTTGGGATTTGTTTGATTCAGCAGGGTGGGTTTAAGGTGGGTCTAGGGTGGGCCCAGGCTTGGTTAGGCTGGGTGCTGAACGGTTTAGCATTGGTCTTGGGCTGCCGGGTTGAGGGTGGATTTTGGGCTGTCGCAGGATTGGCTGAGAGTGGGCTTGGGACTGATCTTGATCTAGGTTGACTTCCTGTAGAATTTCCTGTAGCTGGTTTCTATGATCAATACGTTCACCATAATTTCCCGCAGCTGTTGCGCTTTCCAAAGGCTTTGGAACCCGTGTAGGGGCAATACCTCTCGGAGCCGAATCGCCTTGATGAATGTGGTGGAGCGCAGCCTCTCCCGCAAAATCAACATGGGGCCCAAAAAGGAGACCCCCCCGGAGAGATCACCCTTGGCAAAATGGTTCATGGCCTGCGCGAGTGTATAGGGGGCCCCATGGCCGTAAACATTTGGGGGGAAGGCGTGAAACCGAAGTGGCACCTTGGGGAAGCACATCTTTGCAAAAGACGAGGGCTGCCAGGTACCGACGGAGAAGGTAGCGGCAAGTCAACCCTGTCCCAGGTGTCCCACTTGGCACCCTGGCTATTATTCAAAAAACATGAAGTCACAAAACGCCTTTTGACCTACTTGCAACCCTTGCAACCTGCATATCAAGCAGGTGGAATATCCAAGCGGAGCTTGGCTGACCGTTCGCGCTGAGGAATGGAGCTCCTGCAAAAGGGCCCGGCCCTTATTTCGTCAGTTCCGGCACTGGGAAGCTAAGAATCATTTTGCCAAACTCAGGCATCAAGTATCAAAAAGACCGTACGCATCATTGCGATCTCGTGTGAAACCATTTTGCAGTTTCACGTTTGACAAGTATGTTGACCCCGGATTAATCAACCCCTGTTTATTACTATGGGCGTGTCTCCGGTTTTAGTGGTGATTTATCACTTTTGGAGGGGAACACGCCCACATTAATAAACAGGGGTTTGTATGGGTTTATGAATCCGGGGTCAACATTATTGTGCTTTCTGTCGCCCGGATTCCGACCGACTTGTTTGGGGCAAAAGCTGAGGTAGATTAGGGTGGGTTCTCTCAGATTGCTTGATGCGACAAATGCTTCAGTTCGGTGGCACACGCATGGCCGAGTGGGTGAGACATGGGCTTCCGCCCTAGGGGAAGCACTCCCAAGAAGATGGGTGCTTCTAAAAAAATACGGGACCGCCGCCAGTTGTTTTGTTAAACGTTTTCCAGTACACCATCCCAAATCGGAGGGGCTTCCCAACATGGCTGTGGCAAAATGGCTCCTTTCTGTGCTACCCTCGGCGAGAAACAGAAAGTGGCAACCCGAAACCATTTTTTCCCATGGTGTGAGAGACGGTTGGAGCCAGGCAAAGTCCCCTTTCGTTACTGACCTTCTCTCCAACGCTTTTGTTGTCCCTTTCCAAATTGAAAGAGCCAGTTTAGGGACGAGCAACAGAGCAGGGGTTGGCTATTCTGGCATTTTTAATTTGTTGAGGGGCTACTGCCGCTGATCACCCTGGAGCAAACTGCGTCAAGAAAAACATGCCCAGGCTTGGGCACTCTTCCTACGGATTTGTACTTTGTTTCGGTTCAGGCCTGCTGCTTGCCAACCTGTTTATCTCTTGGAAATGGAGTCCAAAGCCTGGCTTGGGTTGGAAAAATCCCAGCTCCCCCGCGGAAACCCGCCGATTCATCAGTCCTTTTGTCGGAGTCGCCGAGGCTCAAGGAAGACCGGAACCCTCTTCACAGAAGCGGGGGCTCCCGCGTTCCGCGTTCTGTCAACTGGTGCGTGCTTGTGTGTTTGTTTGTTTGTTTGTGGGCGTACGTGTGTGTGTGTGTGTGCCAGAGCCACCTTGTTTTGGTGGGAGAGGTGTGTGTGTGTGTGTGTGTGTGTGTGTGTGTGTGTGTGTGTGTGTGTGTGTGTGTGTGTGTGTGTGTGTGTGTGTGTGTGTGTGTGTGTGTGTGTGTGTGTGTGTGTGTGTGTGTGTGTGTGTGTGTGTGTGTGTGTGTGTGTGTGTGTGTGTGTGTGTGTGTGTGTGTGTGTGTGTGTGTGTGTGTGTGTGTGTTTGTGTGTGTGTTTGTGTGTGTGTGTGTGTGTGTGTGTGTGTGTGTGTGTGTGTGTGTGTTTGTGTGTTTGTGTGTGTGTGTGTGTGTGTGTGTGTGTGTGTGTGTGTGTGTGTGTGTGTGTGTGTGTGTGTGTGTGTGTGTGTGTGTGTGTGTGTGTGTGTGTGTGTGTGTGTGTGTGTGTGTGTGTGTGTGTGTGTGTGTGTGTGTGTGTGTGTGTGTGTGTGTGTGTGTGTGTGTGTGTGTGTGTGTGTGTGTGTGTGTGTGTGTTTTTGTGTGTGTGTTTTTGCTCCTATTTCGACAGATACCGAGGGTTGCTGGGCTTGCATTCCGTTCACCGTGTGGGGCAAATCCGTCTGCATAGTGTTTGGTGAACGGGAGTAAACGAGCTCACCATGATGCAAGTCCTTTATTTGAAATTATTTTGCAGACTTTTGGGGCTGGACCCACATCGCTGGCAAACCATGGCCCCTTGCTGGCTACGTTCCATGGCTGATGTTGCTGGCGTTAGGGCTAGGGGGGAGGTGCATGAAATGAAAGAGGTTATATGCGCCGTTTTCAGGTTTCCTCCAGCAGCCTTTTAATACAAATGCCTGAAACTAGGGGCATCCAGACTGTATACGGGAGCTGTGTGAATTGCAACTTGCTGGGCCTTCCCAACAACCAGCCGCTGCATCTTTCCCGAGCCGTCCCCTTAAACTTGAGCCCATCGCCATTAGCCTTGTGCAGTTGTGACGCCGGGGGCATGGGCTGTTCGTCGGCGGGTTAGTGCGAAAGGTCGTTGAAGCCCGTTGCCCAGAAGCAGACTGGCCATTTTTCAGCTTGACTGGCCCAGGTTTGGTCAAGGCAACCTTGTCGTGTGTGGTTGTGTGTGTGTGGTTCCCGAGTCTTTCTTTGCAAATGCGTGGGCTTCCTTGGGTAGTACTTGCGACTTCATCCTTGCCCCCCCCCCCAAAAAGCGCCCTGTCACTCACCGCGGGGCACCATGCCTGGAAAGGTTCAAGAAAAGAGCACCAAGGCCTGCAGCACCCGAAAGTAGACGGTTGCAACGGATAACGCGATCGACCACCAAATTTGAAGCATGAAGCAAACGACACATCCAGGGTTCAGCAAAACTAGCTGCATGGGATCAAGAGACTGTCAACTCCAAGCATCCTCCACAGATCCCCGCAGCTGCCCCCTCCGCGGGCAAAATTTGTGCAAATCAGACCCTGAGCCGAACCATCGTGTTTAAACCGTGGCTTTGGCCCAACCCTGACGGCAGAAATGTCCGCTTGCCGCCCCGCTCGCGCAGGCGTCCGCAGGCGCCCACAAGTGTGGCACGGGTTTGAGAGGATGGCCACGCAACAAATGGGCGCAGGGTTGACCTTTTCACCTTTTCACCAATCAAGGGCCCCACGTTGAGGGTTGCTACACTCAGCTTTGTCTCAAAATGGGCCCACCAAGAAAGGTTGGTGTTCTATTGTTTGCGCTTTTTAAAACCACACCTGACGAGGGTACCTGTTCAGAAAAAGGCAGCCACATATAGCGCTTTCGATGGATGTCCTTTTCGGTTGAACATTAACGACTTCCCTGGAAGCGGCATTCTGACACTTGCTGGGGGTCCCTTTGCCTTGGTCCCTCCCCTTCAAGCACCGTGTGCGTGAAGAGAAATCACTCGCTTTGGGGCTTGTGTCAGCCATCGTAGTATTTCTCACTGGCCCAAGGCTCTCCTTTTCACGATTTGATTTGTTTCCCACTGGTCCGTGTTCAGTCAAGGCCTCAAAAATCGACACGTTCTTTCCGGGTCATTGGGCCAAGTGAATGAATACGTTTCTTGGGGTTGGCCGGCCCGTGGTTCCAGAAGGAGAGTGTCCTTTGTTCCCCGTGAGTGGGCATGGCGACAGATCACTTTGCCCGCGGCTGCGTTTCATCGTCTAAGGGTTGATTCTCCATGGTTCTAGTCGGGGAAAAGGCGTTTGTATTGTAGGGGCTCGGTTTTCTGAAGCGAAGGTTTCCTGAACAGAATGGGAAGGGTATGGCTAGACATATGCCACAAGGGGGTTCCATCCAGCCACCAGGGGATGGATCATGTGTGAGTTGTGTTCGTACTGTGGATGGACAAAATCCTGCACCACTTTGGTACCATGGGAGGGCTGCCTCTTGTGTGCTCGTTTTCCCTTCTCACAGCTTTTTTTTGGTTTTTTTCGCCTTTTGCGGTAGGGGGGCTAGCTTGCCGTTGGTGCCAGGCAGGATGTGCTCAATCAAAGCACGTCCAGTGGCACCTTCCTTTTTCTGTTTTTAGGAAGGCTTCCCCTTTAAAGAAATTCAACCAACCCAAAAAAGGATGCCTTTCTTTCTCATGGAAATCCACTGGGCATCTGAGTGGTCCAGCTTGTGCTTGTTTTCCCGTTTGGTGGTGTCCGGCGGTGTTCGACTGGCCAGACCCCTCCTGCTCGGCGGCGCCGGAGTGCGCTAAGCTGAAGCTGCAAGGGTGCCTCGCTCGGCAGGGGCGTGGGAGTCGTGTGGTTGTCAAAACCGTTTTGGGATCCCATTTTGGGGTGGGTGCACCACCCGTTTTAGGCTATTTTAGTTGGGCTTGGGATGTTCACTGGGGGTACGGGCTTTTGACCCGTGGTCAAATGCCATGCCCTGAGTTGGCGGAAATTGGGATGTGGGGTGCCTCACTTGTGATCTCCAAGCTTGGTCCATCCGTCAAGGTTCCAGAATTCGTCGACCAGTAGGTTTTTTTTTCGCTTTAAGGGCTCTCTGGGGCAAGTGAGGTGAGTCTTAGATGCTTCTACTGGCCACGAACCACTACATTCCAAGGGGGAGAATGGGATGTGTACATGCATATATATATATATATATGCGCATGTATGTAGATATGTAAATGCATATGCACCCATATGTGTGTGGGGTCAAATGAAACAACGCATGTTTTTCTAGTTGTCCAAGCAGTGGCTACAGATCCCCCGCTTGTTCTTGGCGTGGATTGTCCAATTGGGGTTGACCAATTGGTTCTGCTTTCTGGTGAGATGTTGCTGCCTACCTCAACCTTTTGGCCTTTAACGTTTCCTACTGTCGGGCATTTTTTTGCGAGCAAGGTCCTTAGACCCGAGCTGTCGTAGCTCCAGAAATCAGGCCCCGGAGGTCAATGGAACTTTGAAAGCGCTTTGGCTTTCCTCTTCTTCCAACCGTCCAAGAAGGCATCCCTCCTTCGCAGTGCGCGCTTGATCTTCATGGTAGGATTCTTGCCCAAGAACAGACGAAGCTCGGCGGAGTCAAGCAGGGCAAAGAACTCCAGAGGCAAGGCCTCCAGAAGGTAAACCTTCCAAAGAGCCTGGGCCTGGGGCAACTGGGCCCGAAAGTTGGAGTGATGCAGATGCAGCGTCGGGGTCCGGGTGATTTACCGCGCACCCGGCGGGAAACATGGGTATGGCCAAATGCTTCACCTTGCTTCCAGTCAAGAATATCATCCAATTCGGAAATCAACACATGCACCTTGCGAGGGGGCAAACCATCCAGAACGCGGCTTCAAGCCCATCGTGATGAGAGGAGTATCCACCCCGGATCCATCAGGTGAAGCCCGGGCCAAGAGGGGAAGAGTTTCAGGGCTTCGGCTCCTCCCACCTTTCACAAACAACAGCGACCATCCCAATGAGCCTTAAAACCAAGCAACAAAAAACAAAGGAAAAGTTCCCCGAAAGAAAGCAACAAGCCTTCCCCCTTAAAACCAACCAACAAAAGCCTAAAAGCCAACAAAAAACAAGGGGTTCCCAGAAAAAAGAGAGAGAAGAAACCAACCAACAAAAAAAACCCAAAAACGGGTGAACTGAAAAACAAAAGGCAACAACGACGAAGCCCAGTGGTGCCCTCCGACTAGGAACTGCTGCCCCAACGACGCCGGCATCTCCCTGGGCTGCTGCCCCGGGGGAGGCAGTGCCGTGCCGGCGGCGGTGCCCGACGTCGACGCGGACTCCACGCGGTGTCTCGGCGCAGATTTGGAATTTGGGGGGGAAGAGGGCTCCTTAAAAGAGAATTGCATGTTGCAACCATTGGAAAACATGTTGCTTTCCACCAAAATAAAGGGAAACCACCATCTACCAGGCAATGTTCGGGTGTTGCCATGTAAGGATCCCTGTTGAAGAATTGGGTTTTCCAACAAAGGGGAAGCAACCCACCATTTTTGGGGGGTGCGCTGGAAGACTATGAAGAGGCCAAAGAATGAGAAATTTGTTTTCCAACAAAAGCTCTTGTTTGTTTGTTTGTTTGTTTGTTTGTTTGTTTGTGTTTTGCTTTTTTTTTAGGGGGGGAGGGAAGGCTAAAGAATGAGAATTGGTTGATGTTTTATGTTTTTTTTTTTTTTGGGGGTGGGGGGGGGGTGGGGGGGGAAGAAGGCCAAAGAAAGATAATTTGGTTTTCCAACAAAGGGAAAATAACCCACCATTGTTGGGGGGGGTGCGTTGGAAGAACATGGAGAGGCCACAGAATGAGAACTTTGTTTGCCAACAAAAGCTCTTTTTTGTTGTTTTTTGGGGGGGAGAAGGCCGAAGAATCAGTTTTTTTTTTTTTGGGGGGGGGGGCGGGGGGAAGAAGGCCAAAGAAGGAGAAATTGATTTTCCAACCACATATTTGTGGTGGAGCACCTTCTGGGTGACATTTAAAGGGGCACTAATGGGAAACCCATATTTTTTATTTTTGTGTTTGGGGGGGGTGTTCTCACAATGGTGGACCCGTTTTGGCTATTTTTTTTGGGAAGGAACCAAACCAATCCACAATCGCTGGTGTGACATCCCTTTTGGTTGATATGCAAAGGGATGCCAAAAGGAAGCCCACGAGCTTTCTGAAAATGGTGGGCCTTTTTCGTTTGGTTTTGAAAGAGATGCCAACAGAAGCCAACCATGTTTATTGGGGTGTCTCCAGGGAGAGAAACACCCAGATGGTGTGCTATACGGACATGGGGGGGCATAGCTTCAACCCATTTTGGCCTAGTCAGTCCCAAGATGAACTTGGCGCCTCAAAGGAAATACCCTGAGATAGTCCATACTGAGAACCACAGTCGTTGAGGCTCGGAGCACGACGGCTAACGTTGACCTTTGGAAGGCAGAGAATGGCGGAAGGGAGCATTCCCCTCCCATTCTCTATCAAACCGACAGGAAATTCTATAGGAAACTCCTGATTTTGGTGGGGGCTGGCTAACTTCCTGTAGCTGGTTTCTATGACATTCCCCTCCAGAAGAATTCGAAAGCCTGAAAAAAAAGCGATCCCCAACGACCCACATCATGGCCTTCGCTCGTGTTACACCCGGATCCGTGCACTCGAAACCCATACATGGAACAAAAAGGCCGGTAGAGACAATTGTTGAAGCAGCCCTGAGGGTTAGGTTTATACCCCCATTTGCGACCACACTCGATGGCCAGTAGATGTGGGTAAAGGGAATGGGTGAGTTTGTTTCTTTTTGACCTTCTAGGGGCCAACTTTCGACTTTTGCGGCAGGGACAGTTCGGTTTGACTGGATGTGGAACCTCTACATTGGGGCGGTTTCCTCTCAAACCGCGCTAACACGGTCCCCTCAAAACATGACACATGGAGGATGAGCCCAGATGTGCGATCATAGCTTGGGACAGCACATGTCTGCCTAATTTAAGCTACTTGTCGGGGGCAACGCAAGCGCCCTGTGGACAAACTCCTGCACCAGTTGGGATGGAAGGTTCGTGAATAACTGGGATTATCCACCTACCTACTGCGAAATCGATTCATTTTTCCAGAGCAATACCGGGATTATCCACCTACCTACTGGTGCGAAATCTATGTTTGTTGGTTTCCTCCCATTTAGAGAGGACACCCATCAACGGGGGTGGGTGTTCAAAATATCCTTGGGGGAGCGCTTCGGGGTCTTGATGCGCAGAATTTTTGGGGACCGGACTCGCCTGCGGAGATCGGATCGAGTCTTTGAAGCGTTTCGGTTTCGTGGAGGCTGTGCCAGAACAACCCTGCCTGCAAGGAGACCTCGTAGCCGAGCCGGGCCACTTCTCGTTTGGAAAGGGCAACCAAAAAGGCTGTTACAACTGTCTAGGTCCCCCAGTGCCCTTGTCTCCCCTTTTTTGGGGGAACCCTACTGAATAGGCTACAGAAAGAAGGGTACCCTTATTCTAGCCTCTCTACTAAAGAAAACCTAGCTGTGGATGGACAACCCCCACTTGACACCCGGTGGTTGGGCCTAGTTGAAAGTTTTGGTTGCGTGCACTGGGCGAAAGGGATAAGCCACATACGCAGAGGTCCCGGACTTCATACCTGGCGAATTCTCTGGCTTGCTGCACTACTACATGTTTTTTTTTGTTTTTTGCCTCAGAGCTGCACAACGGAATGCAATACGAGAGCAACTCAATAAATGCAGCACTGGGGTCTGTAAAGGCTTTTTTTTGCCCAACTGGGGTTGCAAGAGTCGGTAAAACATGTAATCCTTGGCTTGTGGTTCGGGATTTGAACCTCTGGTTCTTTGAGATGGCAAACCAGCCTCTAAGCTCCAAACCGCCAATCCAAACCAGCAAGAGGGAAGCCCACCATTCTAGGGGTACCTTTCCCACTTTCCAGGGATCCTTCTAGAAAGCCTCCAATCCAATCCAATCCAACTCTCCAATCCAATCCAATCCAATCCAATCCAATCCAATCCAAACCTCCAATCCAATCCAAACCTCCAAATCCAATCCAAACCTCGAACATTTCTTTGAAAATAAGGGACGCCGAGAACATTTGTGGGAGAAGGCGATCCACGAGCCCAGCTCAGAAGTTTGCGATCGAAGGAGCTGAACCTTGAGGGCCTTTGCTGCCCCAACCCCGCCGGCGCCAGCCTAGGCGCGCTCGACGGTCCCGCGGATTTCTTCCCACTCCGGTGCAACTTTCACCGGGGCGTTTTTTTTTTGGCCCGTGGCTGAACCCAGCGTCAGCTCAAGGCACTGGCACATGGCAATTGAGCCCGTTGTCCGACTTGTGTTTGGAGCTGGCCCCTCAAAACCAAAAGAGTGCCCAACACAGTGCAAGGGAGGCTTCGGGGTGGCTTTGAGCATCTTTGCCAAAGAGCTCCGGATTCATGTCACAGTTCAAAAAGCAAGGGGCTCGTATTTTGGGCTGTTTTGAAGGGAAAGGAAACCCTCCCCCCTATTTCGGCAACCCTCATTTGGACACACACACACCCACACCCACACACACACCCACACACACCCATGTTGACCGATTATCAAGAACCCCCCCCATTCAAGATGCCCCTTTTTCCAACCGACGCCGACTTCCAGACTTCCAGCCCACAACACAACTTGAAACTTCCAAGGCTGCCACTGGCGAAATCCTTAGGCTTGCTATCCCAACATGAAAAGTGATCGATCGGCCATCTGGAAACCGACAAGGCACCATATCCTACTGCTTGTTTAGAAGGCAAGACTTTGACAAGCGAAAAATGAATCATCGCCTTGGCTAGCCCCCGATGAATCACGACACTCTGCGGACCTTGAACATCTTGAAAATAAACGCCTCCACGCCTGGGTTCATTAAAGTGGCATCCTCAAAATCACCCCAAAGGGAAATCACAGATTAACGTACCCCCTCAAAAATGCAAGAACTCTGGGTGGCTGCAGGATTTCCCTCTATTTTCCTGCAGTCTTATTGGCAAGACAAGCTTTTTGACAGGAAAGGGCGGCTCCGATGCTCCGAGTAATCCGGGGGGGGGGGGGGAGGGCAGGGTAATCTCTGCAATCCAGATTTGCGAGACCTTGTCCGGGTCCATCTTCGAGTGGAGTGGGTGGTGCGGTTATCAATCAGTGAGTGGCAAGCATGAATTTGATGCCAGGGCTTTAGTTCAACTTCAAACATGGTTGGGTTTATGGACGCTGGAGTTGGAGAATGTCAAATAATTAGTTGTCTCGCATGTCAGAGGCAACCAGTAACACAGTTCCCAGGAGGGTTTTCCAAACGTGTTCACACAACCAGACTGCATGGTTCCCCTTGAAGAATGCGAAAGGATGTTGTTTAAACGATGGTCATTCTTAGGGGTTGGCCTAACCGTGGAACCTAGTGATGGCGCTTTGTTGTAGGGAGCCGCATGATTGACCATGAGTTGTACTGTTCCACTGTATTCGGAGGGGCTGTGTGGCAATTTCCTTCAGCTGAGCGCCGCCAAGCAACAAAGCACAGCCGAGCAACCGAGCGCAGTTGAGCACAGCCACGTCATGTTTCGGCGCATCTGTTTGCTCACACAATGTAATTCTGGCGCTTTGCCGGGTGAAGGGTGAATTCCAAAGGCGGTGTTTTTTTTGCAAATACGGTATATCAATATATTCTAGGGGGCAGGCAGTTCCACATGCAATGTCGGTAGGCCGACATGTAGCGGTACGGGCAGTTCTTCCCCTTTGGGGCCAAGTTCAAAATCCTCCAGCAAGACGCACATGTTTTTTGCACGCGCATATTCTTCTCTTGTCTTCTGTCAGAGGGCTAGCTGTCAGTTGCTGTGCCACGGAAGTTCCTTCTAAGATTCTTACCGCGGGGCCAGGCTGCTGCGACTCTGAGATCGCCGCCCGGATGATAGTAGTGTCGCTTGTGTGGCTGTGGCCAGAAAGCAACTTACCCGTCGAACCTGCGCTTGGACACTTTTTCCACCAGGACCTTCTGGTGAGTTCCATGGTAGCTACGACATGGAGCGATGGCTGTGTTGGACGCAGTGTAGGAATGATTGATGCATACATCTCCAGTAGTTCCCCTTGGATGCAAAAAGGGTCATGACACCAAGGGCTCTCACATGCGTCATGGATGAGGGGCTTGAGAAAATGGGGCTTTGGCAGCCCTTTTCGGTGGGGGGGGGGGGGTATTTCCTCGAAAGCAGCTGCGAGATTTGTGGGCAATTAAGGTTCAATCACTGACAGTGTATAGTTAGCGACTCCAAACCCAAAAAACAACTCCTTCCAAAAATCGCAAAGCTTGACAGGGAGGTTCTCAAGTAGTAATCGTCCTCGCCTTCCAGTCATCTTTCATGAAGGAGGGTCAGTAAAAAACTCTCTCGGGCGTCAAGAGGCACCGTGCCAAGGAGAAGCAGGACATGCTGGGCGCCGGGCCCATGCCCGAATTCGCGCCCCCGGCGGCGACCCCAGGCCAGTCCGGCGAAACTCACGTGGTTCTTGTTGGGAAGATTTTTTCCATGTTTGCTCATTGTGGCTTGTTTGAAATCCAAATCCACTTAACTGCTAGAATTTGAAAACATTTTGCTCCCCAAACCCAGCGTCAACCAAGCAAGCGGGAAAAGAGCCTTCCGCTTGTTGCCATGGCGAAATCCCAGACACAGGCCTTCTACTTCTCGAGTGCGCCTGTTCGGGCGGAGCTCCCCCGCAACTTCCCCTTTTGGAGCTCCTAGAAGCGCACTTGCCCAGTGGATCCCGGCCATTTCCGGCCCCTTTTTTCTCCGGTTTTCGGGGGAAGGGCGCCCCTTGAAACCCAACCAAAAAAAAAACAAACATTTTTTCCCCATGGCCACTGGGCATCTGAGACCAGCTTCCCCCCCAGATGAGCGGCAGATAGGGATCCCTGTGGGAATGGGATGTCGACTCTCATTCGGTGAGGCCAGGTTTCGATCGTGCACTTCTCGAGTGGATCCTTGAAACTTCCCATCCCCACACAAATTTTTGCGAGGCCGAGCTTCGGCCGGACAAAATTCCGAAAAAGCACTCGAGGTGCTTGGGTACGCAAGGAAATTGTTTGTGAGAGGTTGGAAGGGGGCAGGGATAAACCCACAGACTGCAGGGTTCCAAGTCCCAGATTCGGCCTTCTGAACTTCTGCGTCTGCCATTTGACACTCTGAGGCATCCCGCCTCACACGACCACCCAAAATGGCGGTTTATGTGGGGAATGAATTCCCCGCAGCCACCTTATTGCAGGTTGGTAAAATCTGAAAATTCACCCAGATCCTTCCCATGCCTTGCCCCGCGAGGTTTTCCGCGCTTTGCCAAAGGCTCGCGAAAGCCGACGCCTCGGCCAGGCCCATTGATGACCTTCTACTTGTACCGGGTGGACAATGATCAGAGGTGCGGAAGGGAAGGGGGGGCACCCCCACGCGTTTCAACTGGGTGCCAGACGGCCGAAACTTGGTTTACTATGTTTACTTTTTCTACAGGTGAGCCAAAAGGGAATGCATACATGAGCAGGGGTTATGTTATGTGCTTTACCACAAAAGGAGCACAGAAAGGTTTCCATGCACCAGCCAGTCCTTGTGTTTGCGATTTCCCGACCCAGTTGGGGGATCTCCGGAGCTTGGGGCATGTGAGGCAGTGAAAACTTGGCACAACCCCCCAAGGCCGTTTCAGTCTTGGGGGCCTTCTTCGCAAAAAAAGAGAGGAAAAAACACAAAAAAAAAGAAAAACAAGTACGGGGTTTAGGCTGTAGGGTGCACTAAGCAATGTCACGTTTTTTCACCCCCCTAAGGACCAGATTCAAGTACTGCATCCTGTGCTTTTCTGGAGGGGACAGCGGAGGGAAGTTCTGTGCAGTGCGGATATGCCACGCTCGCACAGCTGCCTTCCCAGAGTGGCTGACACGAGGTACCGAAACGGCCTTGGGGGGTTGTGCCAAGATCCCCCAACTGGGTCGGGAGCTCTTGACACGAGGTATCATCACGTATACTCGCAAAATTCGTCCGACAGCAGCATAGATTCCGAGGCAGACCTGCGGAATTGACAAGCAACGGCCGTGCCGACATTCCCTGCTTGACTGGGAGGCAGCCGGAGCAGAAAACTTGACCGTGCAATCCACGTTGACCTTTTAAAGTAGGCAGGGATAGTGCGTTGAAGATGCAAAAGCACGGCGAGATGTATTTGCCTAATCCCCTTCGTGCCTACAGCCAATGGCTTTTGAGCGCTAGTTGGCTTACCTCAGGTTTGAAGTCGGTGGTGGTTGGACATGCTTCGGCCAGGTACAAGCTGAACGGCGTGAACATGGCCAACCTCTTGGGCGACATCTGGACGCTGGGCCGTGAAGCCGATCCCAAACGGCATCCCCACCCAGTCTTAAAGTTTGATGGGAACAAAAACATATGGGCATGGATCAAATTTAAACCACCACAAAACCGCATATTTTGGTCCATGTTTCCCACTTACCAGGGTCCCATTTTGGAGTGACCCTATTTTTGACCCACAGCCCACAGCCACATATTCATTTTTAAAGAACGAGGCTGCCTGTCATGGCCACCCAAACCTCGACATGGAGGCTGGCAGGTGCCGGTGCGCCCGAGGTACTTGCACAACGAGGTGGTCTTCAACTGCCCCAGGACCCTACGCGAACGCGTTCAGACCCGCTGTCGTGCCAGAACCTAGATGCTAGTGGCTCTTAGCGAGTAATATTACATTAGATTCGCATCCGGGCCAACCGAGTATTGCAAAGCATTGTGGGCTATGCATCTGCTGAATCTGCTCCATGCTTCTGCAGACTGTCGTCATGTACCACGGTCTATTAGTCTATGGGCTTACCCCGAATGCCGCCAAAGTATCTAATTCATAGTCAGAAAACGTAGCCAGAGTGCACGGTGTCCCAGGAAACTGGGGCCCAAGCACCGCAAACAGCAAGATAATTCGGGTACCTGACGTTATCCCTTCACACGAACGGCCAGCATCCTCCATCATGTAAAGCAGAGCAACCAGGATGCCTCGATTGTCATGCTCGTGGAAACGCCTCAGTTTGCATGGGACCCCATAACATGATAGGCAGGATAAGAGTTTTCTGAACTTCTTATTTGCGCCGCTACAGGTAGCATTCCTATCTTCCCGGGCGTGGTTTCCTTGACCAGTTGAAGAGTATGTGAGCTCGGGCTCAGCGCACGTGTGTTGCAAAAGGCAAGCGGGAGGGCGGGCCCCCTACCCGTGCCGATCGGATCTTTGCAGCAACCCTGACAAACGCCTAGTTTGAGACATAGTCTAAGGAGCAACTGTATGGCAGGCAAGTGTCCCTTGCCAAGAAGCACGGTGAGGTGACTTCCAGAATGGAGTGCTTGAACAGGGAGTCATGCGCAAGGAAATGCAAGCAAATACAAGCGCATTTGTTTATTTCACTTTGCCTGGGCTAAGCGGGCATGCCTTCTTGCTTCAAAAAATAGGCCCTAGGCTGCCAATTGCCACTTGTGGGCCTGAGGTAGCGCCTGTGTTACAATGTTGCCTGCCTGTGTTGCAAGGTATCCTGTTTGCATTTGCCTACGGCTGATTCCCCACAAAAATGCAAGCAAACCAGCACAAGCCACGGAAAATCCTTTGTTCCCTACTCTCTTTTTTTAAAGCATCGTTTGTGGCTTAGATGAAGCGTTTCATCCATTTGCTTAAG
This sequence comes from Effrenium voratum, assembly GCA_963377175.1. NCBI lineage: Eukaryota > Dinophyceae > Suessiales > Symbiodiniaceae > Effrenium > Effrenium voratum. The sequence continues at coordinate 89,438 of CAUJNA010003484.1, forward strand.
ACCATTTTTTTGAATTGTCCCTAGCTGGTTTTAAAGGGAATCTATCACTACTGGAAGTATTTGTTTTTTCCAGGGGGCTTAAGCAAATGGAAGGTGTCACAAAAGTTGCTCGCTTGACTGCATGGTGGCCACCTGTGTGAGGCCTTGTTTGACGCCCTTGGTAGTTGTGTATGATACTTGCAAGGTCAAGAGGAAACCAGCCGTTTTTTGTTCATGCAATAGTTTTCCCCTACCAGGTCCTCCAGTGCCCTTTCTCACCCCTTGTTTGGTTGGGAGAGTTCCACCCCAAACCCTAAACCCCAAACCCAAAACCCTAACAGAGAAAGGGGTGCGGTGCCTTTTTTCTAAGCTCTCTACAGGACCTCGCCTATGAAGTTCCTAGTTTGACCTTGGGGTTTCCCCTCCTCGCCATTGCCTCGCCTCGGATGCCTCGATAAATCTCCGAACGCCGCCGCGCGAGCCGCGGGAGCCATGCAGCTGGCCTCATGGCCTCAAGGCCTCGCGCACCAAACGCGGGCGCCAGCGCAGCCATGGAGGCCGCCTGGCCGGCGGAGAGTACAGACGGGGCGAGAACTCGTAGGCCCCTCGATCTCGTTTTTTCGCCCCTTTCTTTGGGTGGGAGGGGTTCCCGAAAAAAGACGCCCAGAAACAAAGTTGGTATACTAACCTCGCAACTGGAGGACCTGGGAACCCTTCAAACCTGGTCGGCCCATGGAGCAAATTGAGGCGGCCGACTAGAGCTGAGAATCGCCCCAAGGAGAAAGAATTGGTCTCTTGCAGGTACCTCGGGATACTTGCACCTGGGAGCGGAAGGTTTTCCATCTGAAATGGTGACCCGGGATCCGCCCAGTTTTCTTAGCTTTCTCCCAGGGGCATTGGAAACCCTGGTTGTAGCGGGTCAACGGAAAAACCGGCCCCCAAACCGGCGCCCCAGTGTCCTTTGTGGTTGATTTGCTTCCTGGTTTACCTGGTGGTTCAATCCACCAGGGAGACCCATCTATTTGCCCAAAAGGACACCCAGGGTCAATGAAACCCCCCCCCCCTGAGGCCCACTGCCCCAGGTGCCTATCCCAGAAGGGAACTGGTACCCTGTGGTAGTAGAGGTCGTTGATTTGGTCCCTGGATCTATTCCGGAGAGAATCCAATATGCCACTGTGGATGATTGGAGGATGGATTGTCCCTGGTGGATTGTCTTGTGGATAATCCTGTAGGCGGCCTGCTAAGGTTCTTTTGCTTCACGCGATCATGAATGATGCAATGTTACACAAAAGGGGCCTTGAGCCAAATGTTGCAGGAGATCAAGTGTTCAGTAAACCAAACACAAAACAGACACAAATTTCTTTTGATCTCCAGCACTAAGTATGAAATTATTGGCTTCATGGCCTTTGGCCTTTGGCCGTAGCCTTGATGTATGCCGTAGCCATGCTGTATGCCGTAGCCATGTGTATTAAAAATGCCGGATTGATCCTCTTTTCTGCTCGGATGAAATGTCTTGGCTTTCGAAATGGAAAACACTATGTACTGCTTCTTTTTGAGATACCTAGATGTACCAAAGGGTGATGTACAACACTATGTACACGCGGGACGATTGTGAAACTATTGATCTCTCACTCATTGTATAGTCTTGTAGGCGGCGAGGGTCAATCATCTGAATTGAGTTCGTGGTGCTGAACGTATGAATCTTCATGGTCAGTCGGATCGGCGATGCCATCGGCGGCTGCTGTCGGATTGACTGCCATAGTCTACATAATCATTCCAGGTCGAGGTGCTATAGTCCTTCCACTGCTTCTGATGTCCCCACTGCTTGCTGTAGTCCTTGTACTCCTGCGGGGTCCAGGCTTGTTTCTTCTTGATGTACTCCTGGTATCTCTCAGAGTTGCGTTGCCTGGTTGCAGATTTGCTGCGGATGTAAACCATGAGGGGACTGTGAGAGTCGGAGTCCTGCGAGCCATTCATGAACATGTCATTGTTCACGTGCTTAAAGCGCTCTGCGGATGAGACCTGGTAATCGAATATGGTCTTGGTTGGATCGTTCCGCATGAGTTCCAGTTGTTCATCATCCATGCCGTTCATCTCGTCCTTCCGGAAAGCCTGCTGGATGTCCGTTTTGCCCAATCCAAATACGAAAGTCATCATCACATCTGGGAATGTTCAATCATATCCTGATCCACACTTCATGGACAGGTGATGACGGACAATGGATTTCAGGGTGCACGAAGTCTCCATTGCATACTCCATTCTGTCCACGAGTGGCAAATCTTTCGTTTCATTCCACAGTCTCTGATATGCTCTCATGAGGATGTTCACGAGACCGTTGGCCGGATTGAAGACGTGCTGGAGTTTGCTGTAGGTGTTCGCTGATTTGTTGGCGTCTCCGGTGATCGCATCGCATCGGTACAATGTCACGAGCGGCATGATTTCATTCTGAAGATCTTCCCGTGCTGCTCCATGGCTGATTGAAGGATGAATGTGGAGAACTCCAATGGTAGCGAATGGGAGATCTGCCCTCGTTATGTGGCGGTCGTCATACTCGTGGAGTGACTTGTTGGATGATTTCGGGATCATGCCACGAAACTCATCACTCTGCTCGATATGGAGAACGACGATCTCCTTGTCTCGGCCATGTCCTTGGACAGTGGTGCGTGCTGGCAATCTCGGTCCGATGTACTTCTTGATTCAGTAAACATGGATGGTCCTGTAGTTGCCAAGCAATTCGAGGTCGGAATTTCGTATTCGGGATCAGTGCAACTTCCTTCGGTTCCGAAGAAACATCTGAACATTCCGAATGTGGTTCCCCAATTCTGGCTCTTGGTGGAAATGTGTCTTGCCAGAAGTTCCACTCTTGCAGAAGGTCCGCCACGGACAAAGCATGCGATCGGTCTGGATGACCATTGCTTGATCACGATGCCCTTGTACCCGAATCGGATGAACGTCTTGATGAGCTCCCTGGATTTCTCATCATTAGGACTGAAGAATGCGTCTGCTTCATTCAGGCATAAGATGTGTGCACTGTTCTGCATCATCATCTTCACGATCGATCGATCCTTCATCGGCATGTTGCACACCTCCCTGTTGTCCAGCTTTGGATTCCTCGTGAGGTTTCCATGGTTCAGGGTAAGCATGTTGATCGCTATGGATGAGGTGAACTCATGCATCTTGAGATAGTCCACAGGAGGACGGTCGGTCGGTTGCATCAGCGATCCCAGGATATCGGCATAGGCTCGGATGATTTCCGGGTCATCATGTGACCTAAGCTTCTTCAATCCAAGTGGAAGCTTAATCGGATATCCGGATCCTGGTTGAGCTTGCTTGTACTCGTCCATGGTGGGACATTCTCCTCGATGAGGGAAGTAGAATTCTTCTTCTCCGAGATTGACATCGGGATCGACATGTGCCAATGACTCTGCGTCCTTTTTGTTCAAATCTGTTTCGAGATAGATTCCCTTGAGTTCTTGGATGAACTCGTCTAGGTTCTCTGAATTATGATATTCCACGGTGGCCTTTGGCTTGACGGATCTTTCCCCGGAGGGTTCCATGGTCTCTTCTTCAACTTCGTCCTGATCGGTGGAATGCCGTCTCTTCTTGGTCTCTGAGGAAGTATCTTTTTCCTTGCTGTGCTTTGTGGAATTCACATAATTGAAGAAGGCATCGGCAAATTCGCGGATCTTGGTGTCGTACATCTCGTAATCTTCATAACTGAGATGCTTCTTCATGATCCACTTGTTGCTCGCCATGAGGCTGCCATCAGGTTCAAATGCTGCAACAATGTTTCTTGCCTCGATGGTTTTGTTTGTCAACGCTGTTCGCTCTTCGGAGAGTCGGATGCCATAGTCTTGGTCCTTGAGGAATGCAAGGATCAACCGTGCATCTCTTCCTGCTGGCACATGGGTCAATGCGGCTTCTGACTCATCGTCGTCAAGGATGACGTCATCGATGCATGCCATGTGGACGTGCATTCTCCCCGAAGGGTTTGACTGGGATTTCCCAGATTTGAGCCCGTGCTTGCATGGAACATGAATGTGATGGGCTTCTTCGCGAACGGCTTGATTTTTCTCTCTTCTTCAATGGATGGTGGTGCCGGCCTTCGCATTCTATGCTTGGGCTGAGCTGTGCTCTCATCTTCATGAGGCGCCTGGGGTCTTGACGGATGCGGACTTGGTGGAATGGATTCCGTTGGGAGATCATAGTCCGGTTCGTCGTGTTGAGGCTCTTTCTGCTGCTCAGAGTACAGGGGTCGTCCAAAGGATTGGATCTCGACTTGTCGTGTGTGTCCGCTATTGCATCTCACATAGAACTCCATCTCTGGATCGACATAGAATTCCTTGCCATCGGGCCTGAGTGCATTTTGTGCGGATCTTGTGGTGAGCTTGTCGATCCATCGATTCCTTGGAACAATTTCTCCCCGTGCCTTGCGCTCATTATATGACCCGTCCACGGATGGAAATACGAATGCAATTTCGAAACGTGATTTTCCATAGCTCGGGAACATAGCCATCAAGAGAAGTCCTGGCTTATTTCCAATGAAGTTCCTGGCATGTGTGATGCAGGTCAATGCGTCATAGAGCTCGACGGATCCATCAGGACCCATGTCCACTTGTCGTCTGCATTCCTTATGGATTCCATGCCTTGGATCATGTCGAAGACATCCGGAAAATGATCTGCTCATTCTCTCAATTCGCCAGAGGATGAGATCTGTGATCTGTTTCGCCTTGGATGGATCCATGCGGAAGTATTTGCAAACCTGTTCGACATTCTGGACGGTCTTCTCGAGATCAATGTTGCCGTTGTGGCATACCATCGGGATGATGTCGGTTCCGTAAACTTCGGATTGAGCATTGGTGTAGCAGCAGATGCTGTAGACCTTCTTGATGAAGTCCATGTATTGCTTCTCCGTATGAGGTCCTTCACCTTGGAGTGTTGGCTGCCAGTAATCGTTGAATCTGGCCTTCAACCAGAATACCTTGACTCCATGTGGTCTCTCATGCTCAGGAACGAAATGGAAGTCCGGATTGACATCGAGGATGGTTGAGCATTCCTTGTAGTACTCGTACACAAAATTCAGGAATTTTGAGTTTCCGAAAGGTCCTGGGTGTACGGATTCCTTCTGGAGGCTGATGTTTGTATCCGATCCATATGTTACAAACCACCGATCATTGGATGTGAGAACAGGCCGCATCGCTGGTCGCCTTGGAAGTGCAGGTCGATCACCAGGATGATTGTCGGATTCCGTCTCTTCATCCAAGATGTTCTTTGGTGCTGGCTTGACCTTGGAGACAAGCCTCAATGCTGGTGGCGGTGACTTTGGAACAAGTTTCGGATGCGGCATCGCCTTTGACGTAGGCCTTCCTGCGGGAGGATGCCCTTCTTCATCTGAATCATCGTCGTCGGAATCTGGATCATAATCAACCTGCTCCATGTTGACATTCTCGGGTTGTTGAGAGGCGGATGGATTCTCATCGGCGACTTGCTCCATGGGGCAGTCTGATGTCTCATCTTCCTCATCACGAGCAGGGGATTCCTTCAACGGTGATGCCCGTCTCTTGATCATCGGCTTTGGCACAGGTGCCGCGGCGCTGGATCGTCCGAAGGTCATATTGAGAATGGGCATGTCTTCGAAGTGATCGAGCATACAAGATTGCAAAGGTCGGATTGGTTGTAAACCGAAAGTGGCTGCGGATGCAGACACATATTTCTTGAGATTCAACATGGGTCAAGTGCAAACACACGCATCACGGATTTGAGGAATTGAAAATGTGCAAAACGGAAAAACTCATGCATCAGAATTCGTGGACATGCGGATCATGCCCAGGTTCCCCAATAAGCAAACATGGATTCTGCTATACCGACTCCTGCAAAGGCAATGATGTCGGGTCCGTGCTTCGTGTTGTGTGCTAGCCACTCAACCAAAAATGCCTTGTTCTGCAACATGGTACGGAAGGGTGGATGTGCATCTACATTCAAGAGATTGCCGGTGAGGACGGCCTTGATGAGCTCGTCTGCTTTAGCTGAATGCTTGGTCAGCGAATCTGCCAGACAATCTTCACTCCGTACATGTGCAAGGTCGTGCATCTGTCCACTGTTGCTTTCCTTTCTCAACATCTGGATCAAATGCATTGTTTCTTTCTGTTCCGGTTGATGTGTTGTGGATGCTGTGGTGACAAGATTGTTCGCATCAGTGCGGATGTGTACATCTGCGATTTCGCCCGTTATGTCTGACCAGAGACCGCGAAGAAATAATGCTGAACCGTAACAACGCATTAGTCCGTGCAACTCTGCAACAGTAAAGGACATGGTTGTGGCGGTGATCTTGTGCGTCTCATAGTCGACCAGTGAGCCTCTCGAGTTCGATGAGCCGTGGCGAAGATCTCTTTGTTCTGCAAGAAAGATAACATGCGCACGTTGGGATGACATATCCTCGTTGTTGCGATAGGATGCATCTGGATAGCCAACTATGCGTGTCTTGCCACGAAGGGGCCAGAATCTCATACTAAGCGGGATGCTTTTGATGGTTCTGACTGTCTTTTTAATGGCGCGAACGTCCTCAATGGTCGGTGATGATGCCTTGGATGCACACCTGGAGAATTGATAACCAATGTGGAACTGCGTTCGCGACTGTAACCAGTTGATCTGACCTAGGATACTTCTGTATGCAGTATGCATTTGTGGAGTAAGAGGAGTGTCGTCCTTCAGGTGTTTGTCAAAAGTGATCTCCTGAAGTTCGTCGATAACCGTGCTTGTCATCTCGCTTCCATTGGATGCGCTGTCCTACGAAGAGGCAATCATTTTTGTCTTCGGAACCAACCTGAAAATCTTTTCGAAGTCGTCCCATGATTTCCTTCTCAAACACGTCATCCCCCGTCATAAGAAGATCATCTACATGAAGAGACAGTGCTCCATGAACTTGTCGATTCTTGGCATTGTTACCAGAAACAGGATCCATAAGGTAATCAACTGCTCCTTCGAGATCGAAAGTTGTGGATGACTTCTTTTCACTCGCCAATGCGGGTTTCGGAAGCTGCTTGCCGTAGTACACATATGTACAGCGGTCTGCCCGGGTTGGCACCAGTCCGTATGAACGGAGTGCCGAATCAAGGATGTTCCACCATCTGCGGGGTGCGTCATTTAGCCCGTAGGCAGGCTTCTTCATGCGCGCTCCAATGTGTGGTGGATATCCCATTTCAGGAGGAATCTGACAAATGATGTCACGAGACTGATCGTATGCTGCGCCTTGGAGAAATGCTGTCTTCAAATCCATGTGGAATATATTCCAGCCTTTATTTGAGGCTGCTTGGATTGCAAGGCGGAAACCACTCCTGGATGCAGCAGGACTGTCTGTCTGCTGATCATTCTTCTGCTTGTCTTGGAAGCCTCGGAGGACCCAGCGAGCCTTGGTCTTCAGGAAGTTACCATCCTTGTCTCGCTTCAGGGTTAGAACCCAGCGACCGGTGACCCAGTTCCTGACCTGAATCTTGCGTGTGTCGACTAAGTCGAACACTTCATTGTCAAGCCATGATTTGCACTCAAGCTGCTTGGCTTCAAGGAATTGCTTCTGATAAGCTCTTATTTCCGTGGCTGTAGCTTCCTTCCGCTTCTTGCCAATGAGTGCGGATGTGGATGAAGCCTTCAAGGATTCTTGCTTGGATGAATACAGAACTAAGAGTGCACGGTCATCGTCGGTCATGTTCTTGCATAACTGGTCAACATGATTCTGATCTGTGTATTTCTGATGAGAGAATCCGCATCGGGGCGATGGGATGAAGGTCCCTTCTTCGATATCTCTTGGAACCGTAAAGGATCCGGTGTTCGCACAGATCTTCTGTTCGGCTGTCATGAGTGACCAATGCGCTTCATCAAGAACGAGATCAGCTTGGTGATCATCGTAGGATCTGGTCCTCTGAGAGTCTTCTGAATCTCCATCTTCCTGGTCAGTGTATCTCATGGTTCTTTCTGAACTTCCAGTGCCGGATGAGGTTGGAACATGAAGAATCAGTTCTTCCTCACTTTCATATTGGACCGGCAAATTCGCTGGATTGTTCGGATTATAATTGGATGAAGATGCAGGATCATGTCTGGTAGAATGCTCAGGTGACTCATCATTGTCATCTGGCTTCTTCTTCTTCCCAGTCTTCTGCTTGTTTGATGGACTGCCGGTTGTTTCTTCTTGCGCAAGTGTTGGCAGTTCAAGGTCTTCATCTTGGTCTTCTGCTTCGGGATTTGTAAGAATCGCAGGTGGTGAAGGTACCACGACAGTCGGAAGAATTGGCTGAGATGATTGCGACCGTGACGGCAAAGAGACATCACCCCCCAGTCGATTGAGTCCGCTTGAGGATGAAATGGACTGTTTTTGCGGTTTAAGCGCTGCATCTCCTCCGCCAGGCTTGTCGTGTGGCGGTAGTGGAGGATCCACTGGACTGTCTGGTGACACACTGCGTGGTGCTGGCGGCATGGGATGATCAGGTTGATGTGGAGGACCCGGAGGAGGATCTGACATGTGCTCGTCCGGTGGCGTTGGAGGTCTTGGATCAGGCATGGGATGGTCCGGTGGATCAGGTGGCTGCTGTGTGTCAGGTTGTTGAGGTTCATCCGTTGGATCCAATGGATCCGTCTCGATGGGCATCGGCCTGATAGCCGGCGCATCGGTGAACGACTGATGAATGGATGAAAACATGACAGCATGCCAAGTCTTCGGATCATATTTCTCCCAATTGCATTTTGATGCAGGCAAGACCCAAATTCTATTCAGCTGATCAGGCTGCCAGAAGGATATGATTGCATCGTCCGGAGGTGACGTAATAGGCATATTGATGCCAATGGTGTGGACGTATGCGGTGCATGCATCATACTGAGTGGATGAGATGCACAATTGTCTCAACTTCTTACAGCCATTCCACATGTTCTGACATCGCCAGTCATTAGGATCTTGCTTGAAGATATCGATTTCAGTCCCAGGTGGGTACTGCTTCATCGTCTTCTGGAACTTCTGAACTAGCGGATCCTGGATGACTAATGGTTGAACGTCCTTGTTGAACGGCAGGTCTTGGATTCTGACTGCAAGACTGCTGCTGGTCATGTTGAACTCCTTGTCAATGGCTTCCATCTCCTTTCTCAGGATATCAACCTGCTTGATGGTGAATGGTTCAAAAAGGTCCTCCAAGAGGTACACCTCATTGTCAAGCGGTTTCACCTGCAAGTGTCGTAGGAGGATGTGTGCGAGATCCTGACAGAACTGGTAAGGATACACCTGTGCCAGTTTGGTCCTGCTTCCGAAGGTACCAGCGTTTCCCTCTAGGGGTTGGTGTTCATGCTTGACTGAGCTGGAAAAAATTTTACACCTTCTGAAGATCGGTCTCATTACCTCGGGAGGTAAACAGTGCATCAAGCTCGTGGGCTTGAGACTTCTGAGCCCGGATTCAGGATCCTTAAGTCCGTATGCACAGAAATGGAAATCTCCCCAGGTCACGGATGGATCTGAAAACAATTACTACATACATTTCAAATACCATATCCTAAATGTCTGAAAATTTTCGATGATGAAGTATCTTCTGTGCTTCAACTGATATCGCGCAATGGATGCCACAAATTCAACCATGAGAAGGTAGCGTCTCCGCTTTTCCCCAACCTTTTGTTGGTCTTGTTGGATGTTCTGCATATTTGACCATGGTCCACAGACCGGTGCCATTAGGATGACATCAGGTGCTTGTTCCCTGATGATCTCCATGACCATGCGTCGTCCCTTGGATGTCATTACGTCGAATCCTGTGCGGATGTCTACGGGAGTCCCAACCTTAAGACCTGATAGTGCACAGCATTGACTGAATCTGGCACTTCCTGCAAAGATCTCGAGAACGTGGATCTTTCCCTTACGTACACAATTCCAATGTGCTTGTTCAGGAACGGATGTGAGGTCCTCGACGAACATGTTCTCTGCTGGATGAGGTACTACAGGTTTTGGAGTTGTTTTTCCCGCGATACGTAATGGCACTGAGGATCTTGGCTTAGGAGCTGGTGCGGATGATTCCTTTTTCTTGGTATCTGCAGAGGAGCCTGGTTGCTCCTTCTGCAAGGATTCTCGCTCTTCTGGTAATAGAAGATCAATTCCGGGTTTCCCCAAAAGGATGGTTTCATCCTTCCTGAGCTTCGTCATGTTAACCTTGATGAGTCGAGTCCCAAGATCACTCCTTCAATGGAAATGACCTTTCCTTTTAGCCATATTCCTCCCTTGCTTCCATCGGATTTGTCTTCCTGCCAGTAGAATACCTTGTCCTTCACCTGAAGAGGCTTAGAACTCATTCGGAGATTTTGAGCAAGGTCTCGTCGGATGTCTTCGGATTGACGCGCTTCTTGGAAAGCTTGCTTTGACAGCTGCTTGATCTGGATGGCTGTCAGCTCTTCTTCATTCCTGTCAATCGTCAACTGAGTTGGTGTTGCGACACCGAGTTGGATGAGATCTGCTGGTCGTCTTCCGAATGCGAGCTCCAATGGTGTTACACCCCCGTAGGTGACGGTCTGATTCCGGACAGTTGCAGCGGCCTTCACTAGCTGCCTGTATGTCACTTTCTTCAGTGTTGCAGGTGCTGTACCTGCCTTGATGGAACTTAGCATGATCTTGAGTTGTGCCTTCAGGAGTCGAACTGCTGCTTCAGCTCGATTTGGCCATGGTGTATTCGGTCCCAAGGATATCGGTGTGATGTCAAGGGACTGATAGAAATGTTCCCACGTATCTGTCATGAAGGCTTGATCTGCGACAACTGATTTGGGCTGCAAGTGGTACTGGTCAAAATAGTTCCTGAGGACAGTGATGTTCTCGGCTTCTTGCGTAGTTGTCACTGCCTCTGCAGTGAGCAATGTTGTTGCTCCATCCAGGATGACAAAAACAATGATGTGTTCTCCTGTTCCAAGAGGAACTTGACAGTGATCAATGAATGTCATGTCACCAAAGGTGTCCGCTCGAAGTCCACTTGTTTTGCTTCGTGACGGTGCATGTTTTGCCGCTTGGCAAACTTCACACTCACTTCGGATTTTGTCAAATAGATCGAATGTTGATTTCGGCAAATGAAGTGCGCGGGTTCTAAATCGAAATTGATCTGTTGTCATGTGATGATGCTGTAGGTGGAGTTTCTTCAACTCTTCGGGATTTGACAATCGCTTGTGGATTCTGCCTAGGGCAAGCGGAAGCGATGTTGGTTCATCTGAGGATGGTGTAAAAGGATCTGGCTCAATGGTCGACCGGCCCCTCTTGTCGATGATCCTGTCTGCTGCCGATCCTGAACCTGCTTCTTCGTCCTTAAGCGAATTGTCCGCGAAGGTGAATACCTGTCCACAGGTTAATCATTGGTTTGTTTGCCTGGGGTGTAAGTCTCCAATTGTCTTCTAGAATGTCTGGATCTCCACCTGCGGATGCATCAATGATTTGCGTAGTACGTTCTCGGCTAATGTGATCAGGATTGATTGGACACTCCTTGGCTCCATTTGGTGTGAACAGCGCCTTTCGGGGCGTGATGTGCACGCGGATGAGCTGCTTGTTCTTCTTGTCAAGGATCCTATGGTCCTGCTTTTGAGACCCAATGATGTTAGGAGTTGCTAGGTCCTCCTTTGTCTCGGATGATTTTGCTGCACAAACAGTTTCGCTCTTGGTGAGATCCCCGGAGGGAAACTTGATGCTGTTATCATCGTCATAGACATAGTTGGTGAGGCCCTTGTGAGCAATTTCTCCATGCGCCTTCACTCTTGCAACTCCAGCGAGATCGACGAGTGCATGTCCTGTACCGGATACTGGAACTGCTTGACGGTTCATGCCAAAGGCCTTGCATGTGATCTTGTCACATTGAGGTGTGTGCTCGATGGTCATGTAGAGGTTCCGCATCTGGCTGATGCTGAGGAGGATCGGTACAGTTCCTTGTTCAAGGACGTCGATGTTGGTACTGCATGGAGGAGTTGTGTGATATCGAAGATGCAGGGTCCAATTTACCCTGGCGGTCTCTCCGTTTGCAAAAGTGAACTTGGTCTCGGCCGGGATGTACTGATAGGAGATGATGTCCTTCATTGGTTCGATGGCCTGAGTAAAACGCTGGATTGCATGCCAGCTGCCCATAGATCTGGTACATCCATTGTCCAGAATCGCATAGGTCGGGTTGTGCTGAGGGTTGATGACAGGCGCCATCAGCTTTGTTGCCAGAAGGCTGTGATTTGTTGTGACGGACAGATTGTGTTCTGAAACTGTATCTGATTGGATCAGCTTCCCGTGGATGGCCTTTTTCCCAGGATGCTCATATGCATCATGGAATGCCATTAACGCTTGTCCTGTGCTGGATGTCTCATGGGATGAGTACCAGCCATGTTCGTTCCATGTCCATGATTGATCCCAGTCTTGGTCTGTCCAACCGGCATAGGTAGGCTCTATGGATGGTGCAGTCTGCTGGATGGCGGGCTGCTCCTCCGTCTTCTCTGCGGTGGCTGCGAACGTCTTGGATTTTCCTTTCTCCTGTCCGCTCTTTCCTTTGCCATTCTCATAGGATGGATAACCTTTGTTTCCATCATAGGGATATTGGAATTTTGATTTTCCTTTCTTTCCCTTCTTTCCTTTGCCTTTTCCCCAATATGCCTGGTCGTAGGGATCATAGTTTTCGTTGGCCATATTGGCCTTTCCGCCAGAACCGCTTTTTCTGAAGGGTTTAAAGCCACCCCGTTGGTGACTGCCGTTTTTGTTTAATGATTTTCCTTTTCCTTTTCTCTTCTTGAATTTGAAGTTCCGCCCCGACACTTTTCTTGCTATGAACGCATCGTTCTCCTCGAGGACCCAGAACGTCTCTTCATCGTTGTTTGACATGAATCCTTCAAGTCCTTCTTCATCCTCAACCCAGAAGCCTTCTTCTCCTTCGTATTCACCTTGTTCGATGATGAAGAAGGTGTTGCTTCGGTTGCCTCCTTGAGGTCGGATGGATGGATCTTGGATGGATGTCCTCGTCGTGATGAAGAGTTCATGGTAGTGCGTCTTCAGCATCTCATAGGAGTAGTTTTCTAGTGAGATGTTTCTCAGTGACATTGCACTTGTCAGTCTCTCTCTTTGCTGATCTGACAGCTCACTCTGAATGATGAAAAACTGTGCAATGAGATTATCCCCGAAGGGAAATGCGTCCCGCTGTCTGTCCTGCATTCCTTGGATATACTGTCTGAGGACTACTGGATCATCCTCATTGAGCAGGGCTGGAGGCGGTGCTCGAACACCGGCTGCTTGCTGATGTCGAGCAATTGTTCTTGCATTTGCTTCCTGCACGGATTGTCGAAATGTTGGGGACTGTGCCGTGAAAACGGGCATCAAGTCCATCCATGCTGCCTTCAATCTCATAAGAAGGATTTCAAATTTTGATGTAAAAATGAGGAACTCTTGGTTCTGCCTTCGATGATTGAAGAAACTAAGGAGCCTGTACAGATACACGTTGGTCGCACTTTTCAAAAAGTACTTCTTCAGCGTGTTCTTGAAATAGTTGACTCCTTCATCAGGATCTTGCAAAAGGTCGTTTTGGAGGACTGCCTTGTACATATATGCATCTCCGGTCAATCTGCTCTTGAGCAGAGGTCCTCTCTTGGGTGCTTCCACTGTTGTGATTGTCACCCAGTCGTCCACGAGTTCTTCATACCTGAGCCAGCTGACTTTTCCGTCGTACGATGGCGGCTGCTTGGCGGTCATCGATAAATTGAGTGTTTCCTCCGTATAGCCTGGATTTTTGGCCATACTTGAATAGGCTTCCATGAAGCCTTCTCCATCACATGACATCTTCCCTTGGATCTCTGCGGAAAACCCGCTCCGCTACCACAAATTGAGGCCGGTGCCTATCCCAGAAGGGAACTGGTACCCTGTGGTAGTAGAGGTCGTTGATTTGGTCCCTGGATCTATTCCGGAGAGAATCCAATATGCCACTGTGGATGATTGGAGGATGGATTGTCCCTGGTGGATTGTCTTGTGGATAATCCTGTAAGCGGCCTGCTAAGGTTATTTTGCTTCACGCGATCATGAATGATGCAATGTTACACAAAAGGGGCCTTGAGCCAAATGTTGCAGGAGATCAAGTGTTCATTAAACCAAACACCCCCCCCCCCCCCCCGAACCGGTCTTCCCCACTCGCCAGGCCCCGCAGACATCTGCCGCGGCAGCCGCCCGCCTCAGCCTCGGCGGCCTCGGCGGCCTCGGCGGCGGTCAGCGCCCGCGTGGCGTTGCGCGGCCAGCGCCGCAGCAGAGAGACGGAGAGGCGCGGTTGAAACCCGGACGCGAAAACCCTGAAAACCGTGCATATAGCCACCTCCTTTTCCTTCCTCAACGGTATCCTGGGCATTTTTCCTTTCAAGATTTTGAGGAATCTTACGAGAAACGCATTGAAATACGCATGTTCAAGTTTTTTTAGTTTTTGTTTGTTCCTCTCTTCTTTAGGTTCAGAAAGTACTTCAGGGGCAATCTTGAAACTTGCACGGGATTGGCAAACGAAATCGGAAGCTTCAGTATTGGTTCAGAACTGGCCTATTCTAAAAGTATCGGGGACCCGGCGGCCTTGGAAAAGCCATATTTATGAATAGGGCAAATTTACTCGTAACGGGAAGGGAAAACGATAGAACCATCGTTTGGACCCTGCCCCCAACCCATTCACAGATGATTAAAATGTGGGATCAACGGACGCTAGAGCGGTGTTCCATATTGCTGTGATTGTTAGGTTTTGGGGCCAGGGCTTTAAAAACATGGTTGCGTGTCGTCAGAAGTTCGGATCCGCTGGCCCACACGGTTGGTCATAGTGGGGAAGCTTGTGTGCTAGTCCTGCTGCCCTGGTTGCATTTTGAGGGACCCGCCCCCAAGATTTGCTTGGCTTTCCTTTTGAGGCTAGTTTCGACGATGTCACTTTAGTAGCCCCAGTTGAGTGCCACACTCCCACCCAGAGCCCTCCAACCAGAAAGCAACCATTTGCCTCCCGTAGCCAGGATGAGCATGGGAATCCAGTGAAGCATCCTTCTTTTCGCAGGCTTTTGGGACCCCCCCCCCCCCCATTTCTGCCATGTCCGCAGGGACGAAGCAGACGACGCGGAGGACACGGAAGCGGAGGATGCCTGGGAGGGTTTCGGCACCCCGCGCGCTCTGGACAAGGACGGTGCAGAAGGGGAAACTGGGGTCGTTGGCTCGTTGATGGGTATGGGTCAAAACTTAACCGCCAGAATATGGACCGCAGGTTTTAGTCCTTGGTTCCACTTACCAGGCCAACCCACTTCGGGTACCCATTTTTGACCCACAGCCAGATCATGTTGGAACAAACCCCCGGTTGACTTTCATTGGGGGGAGCCCCTTTGTTGGTAGGAATCCGGAGCACTGTTGTGGGTGTCACCTCCCTTTCAACAGGATGGGCTGATGAATGTTAGGGTGCCATTAAATAGGATATGTTGTTTTTGTTCCTGGTGAGGGGCTTAGGTCTCCAAATTGCTTTTGGAGCTGATGGAAAAGACAATTTGTCCCAACGTAATTTTGAACGCCCTCAGCATGTGCACTTTCAGGCACCCTGAGAATTGACACTGGATTGATGAACCTGCCACAAGCGATCCGGATTCCCTCTTCGAGCCACCCAATCAACGTCAACCAGGATTTCATCAAAAGATGCGGCGTTGCTCAAGGCAAAGCATGTTGAGCGGATGCGAGGCATGAGTGTGTCTCTAAAAACATGTGGTTGCGGTGTTGCGCCGGTTGTGCACTGCGAGCCGAAGATTGGTTTTCCGCAACATGCGGTTTGGAGAGCCCGCGCATTTCTTCCATGTGCTCAAAATTCTAGGGGTTGATTCCCCATTCTTTTCAACCATCGTTCTTTTCAAAAACCGGCTGTTTCCCCTTGGGTCTTTTGGTTTCCTGAAAAGAAGGATCCCTGGAAAGAATGGGGAAGGTACCCCTACCAAAAGGCGTGTTAGGTTCTAGGTGGACATTGACACGACCCGGCCTCTGGCTCGGGCCTCCCAGTGACAGTTCATGGCGAATCATGCTTCGAAGTTCTCCACGGGAAACAAGACAAAGTACTTTGTGTTCTTGCAGGTATGTACCCTCACAACATGGCACCTGACAGGGGTCCCCAGGTTCCATGTTCATGGGTGGGAGGGTAAGTTTGATTTGTTGCTTCCGTTTGTTGTGAGGGCTGCCAACCACCCCTCAAAGGTGCTTGTTGCTAAGAATCAGGCAGACCGCACCAGCCGGAGGAATGCCAAAATCACGCAGTTGACTTCCCACTAGAACGGGTACCAGCTCTCACTAGGGCCACCAGGGTCACGCGAACTGGAGTGGACCAAAACTCAACCAAGGCGTTGTTTCTTCACCACCTCGCTCAGCCAGGGTCCTTTTCCCAGGCTTGGCCGTCCCTTCAGACGCGGATGCGCAATCCTCCTACTTGATTTTAGCGTCATACTCTGTCTACTTGTGGGGATAAAGAAGCTGGTGCCACCTACTTTCACCTGGAGTGCTGCCAAACCCCGGTACCCTCCAATCCCCGGTCCATTTCTTTAGAAATCGCTTGCCGCCAGGAAGCGCTGCTTCAGGAGTTTGTGTCTCATCAGCGGGTCTTGGTGGACACGGAGTTTGAGGAGCAAAGACCCCAGTCGGTCGCCGCCCTCTTTGTGCATGTGTCAAAATATGGCTGTGGGTCAAAATTGGAAACATGGGCTAAAACCTGCGGTCCCCTGCTGGTTTAATTTTGACCCATACCCATAATATGGGAAACCCAAAACCTCTGCTTCCCTTCAAACACCTCAAAAGGGTACCCTCAACAAGCACATGCCCATAAAGCCATATCCCTCCCCGTTTGGTTGGCTAATGCGCCCGATTTCCTACCCGGGTCGCTCGAGAACCCGGATGTTGTGCTTCAAACAACATGGGGAAGGCTCTGGAAGCCGATTGTCGGGGATACTGATGGACGAAATCCATTTCGCACCTCCTAAGAAAGCCTGGAATGATGATCCCAATGTAAATACCAACAAACAAGGGTGCGAAATGGATTTCGCAACCATCCACAGACGATGGTTTCAACCATGCTTTCTTAGGTGGTGCGAAATGGATTTCGCAACCATCCACAGTACCAACGTGCGGGTTCCCTGTTAAATAGGGAGGGCAAAGGCGACGAGTGGCCTTGGACAAATTCCTACAATGTCGCTGGACATGTGGCTTGGGAATCGGGAAAAAGTACAGGTTTCAGCAACCATATTTCTGAGAAACTCTGAACACTTCACGAGTTTTTAGGCGTGGTTGCGGTATGTGAGTTAGTTTGGAAGCCCGAGTTTTTTGATACCAAGGAAACCCGCTTTAAATTGACACGTGACACGTGTAATAGGTACACTACAGCAGTGGGAGATTGAATCTGAAAAGGGCCAGTCCCAATTTCCAGACATGGTTGTAGGAAATGAGGGCTGTTGGAAATGAGTTGCTCCGGGCATCCCATTTTCTATGAAATCCAGAAATCAACTCTCTTGATGGGAAATGAGTCGCGTAATGCCAAAGGGGAGTTACATGACTTGAAGAGTTGGAGACCATTGTGCTGAACGCACCTGCGAATGGGCAACTAGGTCTCCCAGTAGCGCCCTTTTACCTTTTTTTGGGAAAGGTTCCCCTACTAAAATAGACTCAAGAAAAAGTTGGCACCCTTATTCTAACCTCTCAAAACTGGAGGACCTAGGCAACGATGCCAGGTTTGTTGCAACTGGGTCTGCTTCCCCGGAATTGTCCGGCGCTTTTTCGGCCCTCCGGACGCGGCAGTTTCCATCGGAGCCCCGCTGTAAGTTGCAATCGAGGAACTCGAAGACCTTAGACAGGGCTCCTTAAAAGATACATTTTGCAACCATTTGAACCATGGCTTTTTCCACACCAAAAAATAAAGGGAAACCACCATATACAAGTTGCAATGTTCAGGTGTATAATGTAAGGATCCCTGTTAGATCAAAAACCTCGGAATCCAACAAACACCCATGAAAAAAAAACCTTCTGCGATCAGCATATTGGAATTCAAAGAAAAAGAGCCCTTGACGCAAGCCCCGCACAGGGCCGGCAGAGTGAGAGAGCTTGACCTGGGAGCCTGGGAACTATCGTGGTGGATCGCCAGGTAAGGGTTTCAGTTCATTCAGCGATCACCCCCAGTTCCCCTGTTGGTTTTAAAGGGAATCAATTTCACGAGTGTTCATTTATTTTTCCAGGGGCCTTCAGCAAATGGAAGGAAACCAACAGGTTACATGGCTGTTGTTGTTGGAAAACATTTTTCGCATTTTTGCTTATTGTGGTTGAGTGTAGTGGTTGAAATCCAACCACTGGACTGCTGCTAAAGTTTCAATTTTTGGTCCCCTTCCAACGTCAACCAAGCTTTGGTGTGATCCAAAACCTTCTAGAGCTTTTGGACAATTAGATGGGCCTAAGCCTGAGGTCGCGGGCGCTTGGAGCAA
Source organism: Effrenium voratum (assembly GCA_963377175.1). Classification (NCBI taxonomy): domain Eukaryota; class Dinophyceae; order Suessiales; family Symbiodiniaceae; genus Effrenium; species Effrenium voratum. Next base: position 107,876 of record CAUJNA010003484.1, read on the forward strand.
CACAGCCAGCCGAAAAACCCCCGCCAGGAGCAGAAGCGCATCATAGAGACCCGGCTCAAGGAATGGCCCTTGGAGCGCCTCGTGGAAGAAGGCCTTCACGATCGAAGGGGGCGGCCGGAGAGGAAGGGATGCGTGGGCAACCAACCAAAGAAACGGTTGTAAAGGGGGTGGAATCCTCGAGAGGGTGGGGGGCAGCCAAAAGAAAAGGCAAAAGTGTCCATCGTTTTTTTTTTTTTGTGTCAACCTCCCCAACCATCCGCTGTTTGAACATGAATCAACAAGCACACCGGCTTCCATTGGGGAAGCCAGACCTGTAAAAGAACACAGCAACGAGGGGAACCAAGAGGTTTCTTTCTGCACCAGAGCTTACGGCCGGCATGCATCGAGATTAAGGGAAGGGCCTGAATTCCGGTGAGTCTGTTTGTTCTTGAAACATGTTGCACAGGCAGCTGGTCAGGTGACCGATGGAATGTTCGTTCCACCTTGCCAAGTGCTCAGGGGTGCCACCTGTCCATGGTTGTTGTTGGGAAACATGTTACATTTTATTTTGTTGCTCCCCTTCCAACGTCAACCAAGACCAACGAATGGGAAAATACATGGTTACCCAGCAACTTCCATTAGCAGTCGAAGTCGGGAGGGGAGTGACGTTCCAGAAAGCTGCCAGGAAGAGGCCCCAACGCAGGGGTGCGACAGCTGCTTTGGAGGATCCCCTGTAAAATCAGGTGACGTTTGGATGCACCCGCTCGGCAAATCTGGCTCAAAGACGGCCCGCTCGACTCACAACCCCGCGGATCTCGGAGGAGCGGGGATGCGCCGGGATGCGGGGATGTTCCTGCTGTGGATGGCTGCGAAATCCATTTTGCACCACCTAAGAAGCCGTGGAATGATGATTCTCCTGCAACTACCACAAATGATGGCGTGTCATGGTTTCAGAGTGGTGCGAAATGGATTTCGTCCATCAGTAGGACCTCGCCTACCCAAAGACACCCAGAACCAAAGCGGCAGTTGCTCAGTGGCACCCTCTATCCCTGGTTGTTTTTGCCCAGGGTCGCCATGCCCAGAGTCGCGCATTTTGGCCATGTTGAAGAACAGCACGCACCAGCCAATTTAGGGGATCCCCTTGAGAAGCGCTCTTTTTTTGAGATGTATCCTCTGAAGAAGCCCGCTAACAGGTGGTTATGACAAGTTTTGGAGGTGTTCCCTCATTATCTTCATATCAGCCACGCTTTCCCAAGGAAGCTCGTTCAGTGTTGAATGGGTTTGTAAAACAAATGAGCCATGGAACCCCTAGTTTGGAGGGACCGTGGGGGCCAAGTTTCCCGTCCATCCCGCCTTCTGCATAGAGAAAAACACCGTGTTCTTTTACAGCTCGCCCACGGGCTCTCGCTTTAACCAGGAAGGATGCTTTGGGGCCCCGGGCCCCCCCCCCCGTTTCTTTTTTAACCATGAGAGGATCCACTTTGTCTTTTTTTGGTCTCCGTAGGAAGAACGATGATGCTCATCCCAGTGAAGAACACCTTCGTCCACTTCGCCCCGGCGGGCGCTGGCGACGAAGTGGTTGGACGCCTGCGCCGCACGTTGTCCGTGCCAGTGCTGGAACAGCCCTCGATGACCGCTTCCCCCGGCCGCAGCGATCGCAGCGAGGCTAGCGAGGCGAGCGAGGCGGACTGCGTTTCCGAAAAGCGGCATTGAAAGTTCAGAGACAAGCCACTATTCTCGGTTGGATGGGTTTTAACTCGATGTTTGGGACGATTCAAGCAGTCTCCTTCCAGGATTCAAAACGTCAAGAGAACTCCTACTACTTGGCTTCTGTGGAACTATGATTGGGGAGTTTCATCCAAGCTGTTTTGTGGGGTTCGCCATTGGGGGGCATATCTAGGCCGTTTGCCTTTGGCTTCCGGGTCCTTATGGTGCTTCTTCAGCATCGTCAGCAATGGACCCTTCACCGAGGATTCCCTCCGGGTCAAGCTTGGCCGCCTCGGTTTGGCTGTGAAGGGGGGTTACAGGAGATACGGTTCTCAGGTTGATAATGGGAACCCCCGGAAGAAGCCCAAGGGCTGTCACCAGTCCGGATTCCTACCAAAACTTGCTGGAATTTGAATGAGACCTGGAATGAACCTGGGGATTCCCTTAAAGGAAACCAGCAGTTGGATGGTTTCTAGGGGGTCATTCCCCATGCGATCTCGGAAGGTCATTTCCCCCCGCGCTCGGCAGGTGTCAGCGCACGAGGCCGGAAACTGCAAGCCGTGCAGTTTCTTCTTCTTCAAGGACCCGAACTTTGGTGCATGTTGCTTGCTGGGATGTTAGGATTTTAACTTTTTGGCAACTTTTGGTGGTTTTCCGTAATTAAACCACTAAAAGTTAAACTTTTAGCAGGGGAGCAGATTTCGCAACCGAGCAAAAGTCATCACCGTAGTGAGCCAGAAGTACTAAACCCAGGGGGCGTCCCATTTTAGAAGGTTTCCCTTTGCTTTGGGAGGAAACTTTGCTAGTTATCAACCTGCCAGGTCGGTTGATTGGTCAAAGTTACTCCAGATTTTCACAAAGGCACCCTTGGTCACCCGAGGGCAGGTATGTTTCAGGCACTCTCCCAAGTTGTGCGTTTGACCACGGAAAGCTTTTCACATCCGCACGCCTTGGCTTGCAAACCATGCCCGAGTTTTTTTTCGAACCCTCCAAGCCTCCGATTGGACCTCGAACTGCGGGTGATCCTTGGTCGCAAAGTTGTGGCAAGCTCACCGGTTGGGGGATGCAAAGCGAGGGAAAGCCCAGAGACCCTTTTTGTGAACAAAGTCACTTTCCCAGAGAACTTGCTGCTACCTGTTGACGAGGGAAGACACAAGAGCAAATGGACAAGTCTTCAGTTTGTTTTCTTTCCGGATTGAAATCCAGGATGCCTAATTTCTAATTCTCTGGCTGAAGCAAAGAAATATAGCCTTAGAAACCGCACACAAGGGTATCCCTTCACACTGGATCTTTTCACAGCTGTCCAAGGCTGCGTAAATCCCACAAAAAGCAGGTTGAGATAAATCCAACAACAATCAGATTGAGAGCATGGACAGAAACCTGTGGAAAGAAGCATTATGCTGTGTGGTGTTTGCTAGCTTCTTTTTTTTTGGTGGTCGGTGTTTTTGTGGAATCGTGTGTGCGAGCTGTGGGGCTGCATGAAATCCGCGTGTTGCTTTTTGTGCCAGGGGAAATGGGCGGAGCCTAGTTCCCCAGATGAAGGTATAGGGAAACGTTGTGCTGCACCCAAAGAACTTGCCCAAGTTGTTTTTGTTTTTTTTCCTTTTGGTGTGTGTGTGTGTGTGTGTGTGGGTGCGTGCGTGCGTGCGTGCGTGCGTGCGTGCGTGCGTGCGTGCGTGCGGGTGTGGGTGTGGGTGTGGGTGTGGGTGTGGGTGTGGGTGTGTGTGTGTGTGTGTGTGTGTGTGTGTGTGTGTGTGTGTGTGTGTGTGTGTGTGTGTGTGTGTGTGTGTGTGTGTGTGTGTGTTTGTGTTTGTGTGTTTGGGTTTGTTGTGTCTTTTGTGGTTGGTTGGTTGGTTGGTTTTTGGTGTTTTGGCGCAAGAGCAGTGGGTGTCGACTGGTTTTCTTTGGGGGTGTAGGTGTAAGCTGGTAAGTTGTGGTTTTGTGTGGGATGACACAAGGGCGGCTGAAAGAAAGCTTCGCACAGCCAGGGCCTGGCAGCTTTGAGGTACCGGTTGAAACTCTAGACGCCGGGCTTGCAACGGGGGCATGCCTCTCTGGAGCTTGTCTTCAAGAAACAGAGCGAAGATGAGATGATATCCGCTGAGTTCAGTAAGCTACTCCTGGGTACATGTTTCTTAGCTTGTTTCTAGGGTGGATTTGCATGTTTGTTCTACTGTGCTGGCACCTTTTGAAGGGAAGTCGAATACTGTTGGGTCGCCGTGGCGAAAGCAACGATGTGTTTCCTTTGGTGCATTTTGCTTGGATGTTAGGACTTTAACTTTTTGCCAACCAGTGGTTTTCCGTATTAAACCACTAAAAGTTAAACTTTTAGCAGGGGAGCAGATTTCGCAACCGAGTTTCGATACAAACAGAAAAGTGGCTGCATACCCCATCTTGCCCTACAAATAGTGGTTTGGGAAAGAAAGCACCTCCAACGAAGCAGCGAGGGAGCAACAAAGAACTTGCAACGGTCCTCAAAGGTCGAGAGTAAAAGGCCGAGTCAGGATCCGGATCCCGAGTCAGATCCAAGGCCAAGAGCCTTCCAGGGAGTAAGGCCCAAAGGCGTCCCACCAGGCTTTCTCCAATGCTTCAAGTTCCCTTCCCTCCAAATTCAAAAACGGGGTCCCCAAGGAGATGAGCCTGCAAATCCTGATTTGCGGGGGGAGAAGAGCGGCCAAAAAAGACGCTCCTCCTCGTTCTTTCTGAAAAATGCCCCGCAGAATCAAAGGCACGCATCAAGAAAATCCGCCGGATGTGCATAGGTGTCCTTTTTGGTTGTTCTGGTGGAAAAATAGATGGCGATTCCTGGTTTACCTGGTGGTTTACTCATCTAGCAGGGCCATCCATTTGCCCTAAACGGACACCTACTGTGGATCTACCGCATGATCCCAGGAGGACGGGTGCCGCCAGGGCGCCTCGTGCAAGTTTTGCCACCTTTGCTCCGCCTCGGATGCGAAGCTCCAGAAGCGCAAAGGCCAGCGAAAGGCGCGCGCGCGCGCGGCGCGGCGCGGTGTTTCTTCTCTTTTGTTGTTGTTTGTTTGTTGTGTGTGTGTTTTTGTTTCTTGTTGTGTTTTTTTTTTTTTTGTCAGTTTTTGTGTTGTCGTTGTTTTGTGTTTTTGTCTTTTTGTTGTGTTGTGCTTTTTGTGGGGAAGGGGGTGTGTGCTCCGAAGAACGCCTTTTAGTCATCCAGAGAGGGACCCGTGTTTGTTTGCTTCTGAAGCAATAGTTGCATGCCGCCTCTCCCAACAGAGGCCCCTATTTTGGCAACCTGGGTTGCCGTGATTTGGTATTGGAATAGCTCATTCTTGCTCGCCCCAGAAGAAAGAACAAAACACTGGGCTCGGATTTGGATTTGTCCATTCCCTGATGACTGGAACTGGCATTTCATGCGCCACAACTTAGACGGGGCTAGAGAGTCCCCCCATGCAATTTGTCAAAATTGAAGCTACCAGGACGCTCAGAGCCCGGTGAAGCTTCACAGTCGCAACCCCAATGCCCTGGGCAACTTCACCTGCTTGAACGTTCGGCCTGGGCAACAATCATAGGTTTACCTGGTGGTTTAATCATCTACCATGGCCATCTTTTTGCCCTAAAAGGACACCTACTGTGGATGGACGAAATCCATTTTGCACCACCTAAGGTTCCCTGGAATGATGGTTTTGCTGTAAATACCAACAAACAAATGGCTTCCCAAAGTGGCGCGAACGGATTTTGTCCATCCAGAGTATGGGCAGATAGGGGCAACATTTCTACGTGGAACCCAGTTCCGCAACCTGGGTTATGGAACATCCACGCGCACTGTGGCAGAAACATGGAGTCGGAGCCCTGGGGTGCTACCTGGTTGAGCCCGTTTTGTGGGTGAGGGAACTTTCAGCTATATCTACTGTGGATGCCTCAATGTACAGGAACAAGTTAGAGGCCCAACCTGCCGCAATATTCCAGGTGGCTGGATTTGACTGGCTTGCGGTATGTCAATATTCCACAGTACCTTAGGTGTCCTTTTTGGTTGTTTGGTAGAAAAATAGATGGCGATTCCTGGTTTACCTGGTGGTTTACTCATCTACCAGGGCCGTCCATTTCCTTTAAAAGGACACCTATGCACAGTACTTGAAAATTCCCAGGTTGTTTGAACTTAAGGCTCGGGCCCGGGGCAGGCAGTGGTCAGGGGTTCCATGTTTGCACCACTACGCGCTCGGGCTGCCATCGTGATTGCTTTTGTGTTGCTTCAAGGAAACAATTCTGCGAGCAAGGCCTCCTTTACCTGGAAGTCTGATTTTTGCCCGGTCCAAGTGAATTGGGTAAAAGCAGACGGCGCGATTCCCCCCCCCCATTTTTGGCTTAGGCATCCCTCCGCAAGGGGATCATGCCAGCTACAAACCTGAAACCTGGAACCAAAGAGTCGGCACAACTTCATGGTCATAAGCCTGCCAGGCTCGAAACCCACTGAAAGGCCAAATATGTGTGTGTGTGTGTGTGTTTTCTCTCTGAGGATGCCTTCTTCAGGTTTAAAGGGAAAAGGTGAACCAATTTGGGTGTCTATCTTAACACACCCAAATCTACCGCCCAAGAATCCAGCTCCATCCCTTCGCTGCGTAGCTTTCGCAAGCCAGGCTAGAGCTGCCAAGCGCCACGCCAAGTACGAGTGAAATCTGCCCTTTCGGGGCGCGACATGTGCTGCACAAGGAGATTTGTCGACTTGGATGCCTCACTGGTGGATGCCGCTTTGGTAACCTAGGTCCCCCAGCAATTGGTGGCCCTTTCTCACCGTTTCTTTTTTTTTGGGGAGGGTTCCCCTTCTAAAATAGATTGCAGAATAATGGAGAACCTAGTAGCTGGAGTCGTCTCTTTGCTCATGGCAAGTGGGAACCAACCACTGTGTTCTTGCTGAATCCACCGATGGGGCATCCACGCCGGACAGCAACACCTGAATCCGAAGTTGAACTTGAAATGCGGGATTCTCTGGTGATGCCCATGGAGAGGGTGGTATATGGATGCATTTTTTGAGAACTTGTCTAGAGGATGAGTGGAAGTAAACGCGCCATGTTGCCTGCGTGCCTGAAAGCAGCATACACAGGCATACACATCTGGGTTCAACATGAACATTTTGTGTTAACAGAGGCACGGTTGGTGGACAGGACCCCTGTTTTTTGGAGACCACTGGAACAAAAGGCACGTAGCTTACTCGGTGCAATTCAACGGGGCCCCTCAAGATATACAACCTGGCATGTATCTTGTCAGGGGCCCTCCAAAGACCCCCCCACCCAAAAAAGCGCGCAAACAAAGCACAACAACAAAGGAAGCTCCCTATTAGTCCTAACCCCTGTTGGTCACCATCGGCACCTATTGGGATTGGGGGGGGCCCTATTGGAATTTACCTCCGGGGCGTGCTTATCGGATCCAATTTCCTTCATGGGACTCGCCCCCAAACAATCCAGTGTATGATTCTGAGTGCTCACGCATGTTCACGTAGATGATGTAGCAACCCCTTTTCCACAGGGTCCCCGAAGGGTTTTATCTCGCAGCAAGTGAATCACTCTTTGGATTGTACCCTTCAAGAAACCCAACAATTCTCATCCCGCTTTCCTGATGCGGCATGTCGCGAAGCCATAGTCCGACCGGATAGGGGTTTTGTGTTGCAAAAGGCGCTGGAGCAGACTTCACCTCTCACCTTCCCAGTTGTTCATTGGTACTGGGTCCAAATTAATATCCTCAAAATACCCCGCTAGACGATTGAAAGGGACGCCCCCCCGAAAACGTTCAGTTTAAGGGAACCGATCCTTCAATCCCATTTTCTTTGGTGGGTTTGGGGCCTACTTTGGCGGATGGAATCAAGCAGAAAGGTTTTCGTTTGGGTTCGCTGGGCTTCTTGGACTCTTTTTGGACTCTTTTTTGAGAAGGGACCTCATTTGGGGGGAGGGGGTCAAAATCACGTGGCTCCGAGCCAATCACGGTTGGCCCAGAAACTTGGTGGGGACCCTCAATGGTCGGGAACCGCCGGGTCCAAATGAGATTCACGCCCAATTTCGTGGGCCACAGCCAGCTTCTTTTGAGCATCAGGGAGGTCTCGGGAGCAACGTGCAGCCCACAAGAGTTGATGTGCAATGCCGGAATCAAAACAGCAATATGTACCTCTTCTCTTCTTTTTCTTCTTTTCTTTTTTCGGAGTGCACAGCCATGAACCTCCCGAGAAAGCATTTCTTTATTTTGGTAAGCAAGAGGGGAAAGGGACCCCGATTGGGCCTCTTGGGATTTAGCAGGTCAATGGTTTTGCTTTCCATGGCAGTTCCCAGCCATAGCCTTGGACGTTTAGCCCCTTGCAGTTTCACGTCCGGACAAGAAAGGTACAGCCTTCAGCAAATCATCCACGAACCACTTCAGCTTTCAAAAGGATTTCGATAGATCGCGTTGTTGTGCTGCTACGGCGCGCATTTGCAAGGCCGTGATGAACGGCAGCGCCAGGTCAGGTACTAGTACCATCCCAGCGCGGATAAGGAGCCTCCTGTTGCCCATAACATCAGTACGAAGGAGTCGGGTTTGCCGGTTTTTGTAGTGGCATCCTTGCAGAGCGCAGCGGACTCACCGGGTGTGTCCACCTCATTGCCAAAGTTGTTTTGCAGGAACTCCCGGGTCAGGCTCCATGTGGCGTCCTGTTTTGCTGGGTGTTAAAGATCATGCTTGAGACGCAAATTCGAGGTTAGTTCCTTTAAGGGTGATGTTTTAGAGGGACACATAGCGAGCTTTGTCTTCTGTTGTTAGTATACACAAATGTGTATGCACATGTCAGGGAGAGGTTATAAATATATATATATATGTATATCGATATCTATGTTCATATTATGTGTATGCATGTTTGTGTGTGTGATCCGGGTCCGCGATTCGCAAGCCCAAACAAATCCTGAACCAACTCAACAGAAATCCTAGAACACCCCCAAATGAACCCAACCTTGACCCAGCCAGTTTTTTTGTGCAAGACTCCAAACCAGGCAGGGTCCCTGCATATAGTAGATACATTGCTTTGCCAACAGGCCGGCGACGTTCTGTTATACCTCTCGGGCGCGGAGACACCTTGGCTCGGAGACTCCTCGCCGCGCGCGAAAACGCGTAAGTGTCTTCTTTGCGTCCGGGCCTTGTGCCGATGCACGAGATGGAATCAGCGGATGCTTCGATTCCGCGGATGCGAGAAAGTCAGCCTGTCACAGAGAGTCACTTGAGCCACAATCCAAAACCGGGTATAGCACGGGACAGTTCCAAGCATCAATCAGCTGCGGCCGCATTGAAGCTCATTGATTTGCCTTTTTCGTACCTGGCTTTGATTGTGACTCGTGACTCATGGTCTCAGCCCAAAGCAAGTCGTCTTCGGCCGTGTTTCTTCTTTGGGCCATACTTAGTCAAGGTCTTCTTCTGCTTTCAGCAGAGTTTGACATCTCCCTCTACGTCCTCCATGTTATGTCCTGGTCGAAATCGCATTGGGGGGATGTGAGGGGATGTCAAGAAGTCCTGGACTAAGTGTATCTATTCCTGGAGGCCTGGGTGCGAGGTAGCGCCCTCACCACTGGCTATGACGAGCGCAAAGCGCCGGTGATGTGGGAGTTCCTGTGTCGCATGGTGCTTATTTGAAAGGGAAATCCCGCCTTTTGAGTAAGGCGGGGTTTTTCCGCGTTGCGACAAAAGGTATCAGCGTCCTCTGGACACCTTTGAGATATGTTGTGTCCGACGCCAAATCTCGTGGAGTACTTCTACAAATCCAAATCCCAAATCTTTTGCAGGGGAGGGGAATTCGGAGACACAGAAACTCGCCCGGGTCTATTCGGTTAGATGTTCGCAAATCGGCCGGAACAGTTGCACATCTGTGTCTGGTTGGGGAAATTCCACCAGTGAATTGCAGTTGGTGATTTGAGGTTCGCTATGTAACCGCGCGCAAAAGCTGCGGGGATCCACTAGATTTCCTATGTCACAAGGGAAAACCAATTAGTCTTGACCGTGAATCCAGCAAATAACTGAAGTAACATCTGGGAAGCGAAGCTTGGGCTGCCCCTTTCTCCAATTTGCTCTTTCAGCGGATCCCCCATATGTCAACATATTTTGAAGGGAACCCACCACCCAAGAAACCCGGGAACCATGATTCCCCTGTAAATACCAACAAACAATTATTTCCCAAGGTTTCTACTTGGTGCAGGATTTCGTCCATCCACAGTATGCCAACATATTTTGAAGGGAACCACCCTTCTCCCGAATTTGAATGTGGATTCGCCTGCATTGAACATTAGTGTTTTCACTCTGCCCCTTGACATCCAATCCACTACCCTCAGACATGCACATATACGATGCAGAAAGCACCTCGTCAAACGCCCCGGGCTCTCCTGACACTTGACATTTGTGGGTGGCTCAAAATTAAGCAGGAAGGGTTACGCAGGTTGTGGTCCATGTTTCCACCTGAGGGCAACCCATTTTGGAATTTTCCGGTTGTTTGAGCCACCGCCATTTCATTTGGCGAAATGCGCTGCTGCAGTTCCCTTCTGAAGCAGCGACTCTGTCGCGGGGTGGCGCGGCTGCCGGGCGTGGCCGAAGCAAACAGCACCGAAGGCTTCTGAACGGTTTGTACTTTTTTGAGACGGCCACTTGAGTCGCAAACAAATGCTTGGACTGCTTTGGTGAATCCACGCAGGAAGTTAGTACTAACAAAAGCCTTCAACACAGTGGGCGAATATAAATTCCCATATGATAGGCACCGAAGGGTCGCAAGCAACACAATACCCACAAAGATCCCAACAGCGCCATGCTCCAGTTTGCAGCCAGTCGTCAATGGCAACCTTTTCAGGATTGCCCTTAACCCTGTTCCACACGGGTAACCTCACCGCTTGTTTCTTAAGATGGCGCGGAGATTTTGTTTGCGCCATCCAAGTGCACCAAAGGCTGGGCATGGAACCCTCCTTCCGGCAACTCATTCATGGCACGAAAGGGAACCAACACCCCTCAACTCAGGCTTCAAGCCCAAAATGGTTGGCTTTCCTTGGTTTTAAAGGACGCTGGGCGAATATCAATTGAGCTGTTCAAATGGCAAACATGACTCCGAAAATAACGAGAAAGCTGCCAGGGATCCGCTTTTCATCCGCGGCTGTTGGGATTGATCCAGGGACTTGACACTTCTGGACCCTCCTAAAGCGGATCCTTTCCCTAGTCGGGCCAATGAAATTTCAAGGGGGTCTTAAATGGGAAGTGGTTGGCAAGGGCCTGGCTTTTACCCCTGCTGTTTGCCTCTTAGCTTGACTGCCATTGGGTAACGGATCTGTAGACTTTGACTTTTTGGTTGAAATCAAGTTGGGTTTTCCACTAAACCCCCAAACAGTTAAACTTTTTGCAGGGGGTCAACAGCAACCAAGCTAGTTCATTGTTGCTTTTTTGTTTGGAAGGCAGTGGCCATGATTTCTGAAGCGACCAGCCACCCTCGCGGTCCGGAAGAAGCACTTTGAGTTTTCCGGTCAGGCCGATTGAGCTCTGCTGGCCCGCAAGGTCCCTCCATTTCCCTTTGACAGGGTGCCTGAAAGGATATAGCCAAAACCCCCCTGCTGAACTATGCAAGCATTTTGCCAAGGGATGTTGGGACTTTAACCTTTGCCAACGAATGGGTTTTCCATTACACCAAATGTTAAAACGTTTAGCAGGGGAGCAGAAGCAACCGAGTTCAGGGTTCCTCTAAATCGGCTGGAAAAGCTGTTTTCTTTACTCCAAGTGCATCCTTTCAGGGATCCTGTTTGCTTGTGCTCGGGGAAATGTGGCGCCTTCTGGGTGTTACCACCGAACCAAGGTCTTTCGGCCCGCCTGAAGCTGAGTTCTTCGGGATCCGCCGGTGGATCGTTCGTTCGCAAAGCATCGCAGAGCGGCTCCGCACTGCGCGGACGAGAAGGCAGCATGGATGGCAGCGAAGAGCTGTGGTTAATTCGTCGATCATTGGAACCCAGGAGTCGGTAGGGCTGTCACACTTGAGAGGCGATCCGGATGACTAAAAAGGGACACGCGGGCCCAGAACTGTTGAATGTTGACAACCCATTTCGAGCAACTCTCAAAAAGCTACGTTTACCGTGCCTTAAGCAAACGTTGTGTCATAGGGCCCCTTCTGTAGGCAAAAGGCCGCTGCGGCGCAAGCGGGCAGACGCGGATTTGGGGTAAACATGTTGCGGCACTGCTCCCCGGCCACTTGGAGAAGTTGTTTAATGCCAGGGGGTTAGCCGCCCCATTCTGAGCTTGACAGGGAAGCAGCAGGTCGCATGCGCTAGGCTGCCCGCTGGCTCACGCAGTGGATAGTGCAGCTGTTCCTTGATCCAGAGGCAAAACGAACGCGCGAGAACTAACGGCCAAATCGAAAGCGCTGAGCAAGCAGGCTACAAGGCGAAAACCCGCAAAATACAACGCCAAGTTGACCTGCCTGAGGCCAATGATCTATCAACTTTTTCTTCAAGAGTCGTTCGTGTCATGTTGAAAACCCTGGCTGCGTAGAGAAAAGACGCCCGCGTATATATTTTTTGGGGAAGAACTCATGCTCATAGGTGTTTTTTCCCGGAAGCATTGCGAAGGGTTCTTCTTCTAAAAGCGGCTGCCAACTTCACGTGCCAACTTCTCATGCCAACTTGTCGAGAGTTACTTCACCTGCCAACTTCTCACGCCAACTTGTCGAGAGTTACTTCACCTGCCAACTTCTCATGCCAACTTGTCGAGAGTTACTTCACCTGCCTACTTCTCATGTCAACTTTTTGAGAGTTACTTCACCTGCCAACTTCTCATGTCAACTTTTCGGCTGTTATCTCATTCTACTAAAAGCACAAGCTAATTTGTCGGGTGTTACTTCACTATCCTAAAAACACAAGCTAACTTTTCTGTTCTACCTTCACATCTCGACTCTTAATTCTTCTTCTTTTTATGGCGGGGGTAGGCCCGACGGGAGCTTACGAAACGCACCCCTCTGCGGAGATCGTGCGTGTCGAAGCGCTCTCGCTGTGGCGCCGTGCGAATTTGTCTTGACCTTGGCGAACCCTCTGCGGAGATCGTGCGTGTCGAAGCGCTCTCGCTGTGGCGCCGTGCGAATTTGTCTTGACCTTGGCGAACCCTCTGCGGAGATCGTGCGTGTCGAAGCGCTCTCGCTGTGGCGCCGTGCGAATTTGTCTTGAGCGCGGCGAACCCTCTGCGGAGATCGTGCGTGTCGAAGCGCTCTCGCTGTGGCGCCGTGCGAATTTGTCTTGACCTTGGCGAACCCTCTGCGGAGATCGTGCGTGTCGAAGCGCTCTCGCTGTGGCGCCGTGCGAATTTGTCTTGACCGGCGAACCCTCTGCGGAGATCGTGCGTGTCGAAGCGCTCTCGCTGTGGCGCCGTGCGAATTTGTCTTGACCTTGGCGAACCCTCTGCGGAGATCGTGCGTGTCGAAGCGCTCTCGCTGTGGCGCCGTGCGAATTTGTCTTGACCTTGGCGAACCCTCTGCGGAGATCGTGCGTGTCGAAGCGCTCTCGCTGTGGCGCCGTGCGAATTTGTCTTGACCTTGGCGAACCCTCTGCGGAGATCCTGCGTGTCGAAGCGCTCTCGCTGTGGCGCCGTGCGAATTTGTCTTGAGCCCGATGAACCCTCTGCGGGGATCGTGCGTGTCGGATCGCTCTCGCTGTGGCGCCGTGCGCATCTGTCTTGAGCCCGATGAACCCTCTGCGGAGATCGTGCGTGTCGAAGCGCTCTCGCTGTGGCGCCGTGCGATTTTCTTGCTCGCGAAACGGCTTTTGGAAGTTGTCTCGTGGTGTGCGCGCCTGCTTTCGCAATCCCGCGGTCCCGGGTTCGATTCCCCCCTGGTCCGCGGCAGCTCCGGCTTGAAAATCGCAGCTTTTAAGTACAAACGTAGTACGCGGAGCGTGCTCCTGCAGCTCCGGCTGGAAAATCGCAACTTTTAAGTACAGACGTAGTACGCGGAGGCTGCTGCAGCTCCGGCTGGAAAATCGCACTTTTTAAGTACAGACGTAGTACGCGGAGCGTGCTCCCGCAGCTCCGGCTGGAAAATCGCAACTTTTAGATACAAATGGCTGGAAAATCGCAACTGTAAATTGCAAATGTAGCACGCGGAGCGCCTCCGCCGCTCCAGCTTTTTGAGGGTTAATTACTTCACCTGCCAGTTTCTCATGCCGAAACTTCGAGAATTACTTCACCTGCCAGCTTCTCATGCCACCTTTTCGAGAGTTACTTCACCTGCCAACTTCTCGTGCCAACTTTTCGAGGAGTTACTTCACCTGCGAGCTTATCATGCCAACTTTTCGAGAGTTACTACACCTGCGAGCTTCTCATGCCAACTTTTCGAGAATTACTTTACCTGCCAACTTCTCATGCCAACTTTTCGAGAAATACTTTACCTGCCAACCTCTCGTGGCAACTTCACCTGCCAACTTTTCGAGAATTACTTCACCTGCCAACTTCTCATGCCAACTTTTCGAGAAATACTTTATCTGCCAACCTCTCGTGGCAACTTTTCGCAAAATTACTTCACCTGCCAGCTTCTCATGCCAACTTTTCGAGAGGTACTTCACCTGCCAACATCGCCTGCCAACTTTTCGAGAGTTACTTCGCCTGCCAACTTCTCGCGCCAACTTTTCGAGAATTACTTCGCCTGCCAACTTCTCATGCTAACTTTTCGAAAGTTACTTCACCTGCCGGCTTCTCACGCCAACTTTTCGAGAGTTACTTCACCTGCCAACTTCTCATGCCAACTTTTCGAGAATTACTTCACCTGCCTACTTCTCTCAACTTTTTGAGTTACTTCGCCTGCCAACTTCTCATGTCAACTTTGCGAGAATTACTTCACCCGCCAACTTTGCCAGCCAACTATTCGAGAGTTACTTAACCTGCCAGCTTCTCATGCCAACTTTTTGAGAATTGCTTCGCCTGCCAACTCCTCATGCTAACTTTGCGAGAGTTACCTCACCTGCATCAACTTGCCTCTATGCTTCCGGGCCACTCGTCGTCTAGTTTTGATCTTTTTGGTTGTTCTGGTAGTACAGTCGATGGCCCTGGTTTACCTGGTGGTTTAATCATCTACCAGGGCCATCTATTTGCCCTAAAATTACACCTATGCTCATGCTCAGGCTGACTGCTACGGCTGAGCTAAGCTCATGAGTTGCCGCGTAAGCAAAGCGAAAAAGCTCACTGCCATGAGCAGGCTTCCACGACACACTGCGGATGGTTGCGAAATCCATTTCGCACCACCGATCAGAGACCCTGGGATGGTCTGATTCCCCTTGCACATACCAACAAATAATGGTCACCCATGGTATCAGACTGGGGAATGATCATTCCCCTGTAAATACCAAGAAATACTGGTTTCAACCATGGTTCTTAGGTGGTGCGAAGGGATTTCGCAACAATCCACAGTAGGGACTCATAGCGTCTTGATGAAGTTGCTCATCTCAAGAGGGGTCGAGAGTGGATCACCCGTGGCGTTCGAAGGGGGCGATTCTACTTTCGCTTGGAGGTTGGGTCGTGGTTTCTTGCAAAGCTCATTGGGCAACGGATCTTTAGACTTTACTTTGGTTGAAATGAAGGTGTTTTCCACTAACCCCCCAAAAGCGAACAACTTTTTGCAGGGGGGTCGTTGCAACCAAGAGCTGGATTTTGGCCAATGCCAAGGTGATACACGACCCTGGTCCCCTGCCTCGTCGCGCCGAAGCCGGGGGCGGTGGCTTCGATATTTCTAGGTCCCCAGCTAGGTGGCCCTTCACCCCGTTTTTGGTTGGGAGGGTTCCCCTAAAATAGACAGCAAAAAGTTGGTACCCTTATTACCTAGATTTTGAACCATTCAGGGATATTGGAATGGGAGTCACCGGTTGGCCCCTTTTGAACAACCCATGGGTTAGCCTCTTTCCAGGGCAGGTGACTCCGCAAAGAACGCTGCCAGTTGAACCTTCCAGGTGTGAATGGCTTCCTGTCCTTTGGCACGATTTCCATCAAGATCCCGCATACCCCAGGGTCACACCAAGGAGCAACTAAATGGACAAGGAGTTAGGACAGATGTCATGAGCAAAGTGCCCCTTTTCAAGTCTCCTGGGCGTAGACGGTAGGCCGACACTCCTCCCTTGACGTCTTGAGGGGGGTGCGTCGGGCCCGCAGTTTGAAAGCCTTTGACTCTGCACCCGAGACTCGCGGTCAGGCGCTCACAGAGCCACTGCCAGTCCAAGCTGGGTTCATTGTTCTGCTCATGGGTGGAAGAATGCCAAAAAAAAGTTGACCAGTCGTATGGGATGCTTCCGCAGCACACACTGAAGCTCCGCAACCAATTGGGAAAGACGCGGCCACGCGAAGAACCGCGCAGAGTTCGTCACATCGACCGGCGGGTTTGACCAAATAGCTCTGCATATGTGCGTGTCCATGAAGCTGTTCAATAATACACTCGAAGGTCCAGCCAGTTGCAGAAATCCAGCTGGTGTACCTCTAAACACCCAAATTCACATCCTCCCCCTGTGCCTTGAAGACAAGCTCATTCGGGATTCGCCTTGAAGTACGTCAATCGCTGTCACTGGATACTGAGTATGCCTACGCAAAATCAATAACATGCATATGCATACAAAAATCGTCGATGTGCATAGACGTATTCTTACTATACCCATGTGTCAACCGCCGTATTGCTTCGCTTGCGATTTAATTTGCTACTTCCTTGGTGAGCTTATTGCTTCATGTCAGGGATCAGTCTCTGTATATGTGTTGGGCGGTTTCCAGCCATAGCCTTACGGAATTTCGCTTTTGGAGTTTGGATTCATGAGCCATCCCACCAAGGAGGTATTGACAAACAAGTGTTTGAGCAATGGGCAATCTTGCCAGGGTCTCGCTTTGCGTGCGCCCCCTATCTGTTTTGCAGGCTATCGGTTTTGTCGGTTTTGCAAGCCGGGTATCGATTTTGGGTACCCTCCTATCGGTTTCTGCCCGTGTTATCAGGTCACGCATCTTGTAGCCACAGGTTGGCATGACGTGAGCCGCCTCTCGTTTGCAACAGCCGCGAAGCAAGTTCACAGCTTCCAGGCCTGGATTTGGCCGATGTCCGTTCTCTCTCAGCTCAGATCCAGAAAAGAAACGAACCAGGGTGGACTTTGACGAAAGTCAAGTTACTTGGGTGTGGCTCAAGATTTAGGAGCTAGGGTTACGCAGGTCTTGGTCTTTGCTTCCATTTACCTTAGGGGCCATTTTGGGTACATGTTTTTGAGCCACAGCCACTTCGAATCCGCGACGTCTCGATTTTCTGGAGCCTGGGGCCTTCCGCGGCCTTGTGAATTGCCGGCAGCGGTTCTCGCGGAAACGGCGCCTCGAGGAGAAAGATGCGAGGGACTCGCAACTCGGCACTTTGGAACTCTGCGGTCTGTAGCTTTTGAAGGGGCAACTTTCGCACATGTTTGCCAGTGTCTTCCATTTTGTGTGCCTGCATGCAGTCTTTCACAGGCAGGGCCCTGCTCAAATGACTTCAGCCAAGTCTTGTTGCTTTCTCCCAAGCCCTCATGGCTAGTCTCAAGGCAGATCGCGTCTAGTCGGCCACATTTGGACATTTACTTTCTTGCTTTTTAAGGTAAACGATGCGCATTTGAGCAGCGCCCAAAGGTGGCGCTGGCTAAGCAGGAATGTAGCAAGGGCTAGAGGACATGAATACCAGAGTAGAACCAACCGTCGATGGGCTTTGGTCGCTGCTTTTGATTTGGCCTCCACCTGGAGCCAGGGTTGCGCAAGGGTGCGCTCAGAGGCATGAAATCCTGGCTAAGGTAAATGCCTCGGTTTGATTAGGGTAGTATTTGTTTGGGGGTACTGAAAAGTATCTTAGAGCTTTGAAACGCAGGTGAGTGCCAACTGGTTGCCAACTGGTGGATACCCCTGATCAGATGGGAGTCCTGCTCACTAGCGGGCATGTTGTGCATTTGTTTGTCGGGTGTGATTGCGCCCGGACGTTTCAGCAAACGGTAGGCTGTCTATGTGGGTTTGTCCTTTTTTGGTGTGTTGAGTTGCTTTAAAAGGCAGAAGGTGGGACCTCCCCGAATCATACCCCCGAATCATACCCCGAATCATACCCCCGAATCATACCCCTTAAAACGTATGCTGCAAGATGCTACTGTTCTTCTACCGTTTTGTGTTGTTCACTGTCTCCACAACAACCACCACCAGCGCTACCCAATACTACCACTACCACTGCCACTGCCGCTACTACTACTACTACTCCTACTACTCCAATTACTACTACTACTGCTACTACCACTACCACTACTACTACTACTACTACTACTACTACTACTACTGCTACTACCGCGACTACGAGTATTACTATCACTACTAACTACTACGACTACAACCTTTACTACTACTTCTACTACTACGACTACTACTACTACCTTTATTACTACTACTACTACGACTACAACCTTGACTACTACTACTACTACTACTACTACTACTACTACTACTACTACTACTACTACTAGTACTACTTCTACTACTACTATTCCTGCTGCTGCTGCTGCTGCTGCTGCTGCTGCTACTACTCACTACTACCACATACATCATTCTGAGTCTGTAATCAGTGCCGTTTTGCACCTAGCCGAATCATACCCGCGAATCATACCCGAATCATACCCGGACAATGAGCTTCCCCTGCCAAGGCTAGTGCTAAGTCTTTTTCACAGCGTCCGCACCACTACAGCCGCTGCTGCTTATGCTACAGCTGCTACCACTACTTCTGCAACTGCTACTACTACTACTACTACTACCACTACTACTGCTACTACTACTACTACTACTACTACCACAGCTACTACGAGTTTGTAATCAGTGCCGTTTTGCACCTAGCCGAATCATACCCGCGAATCATACCCGAATCATACCCGAATCATACCCGCGCAATGAACTTGCCTTGCCAAGGCCAGCGCCAAGTCTTTTCAAAGCTTCCGCGCCACTACGTCGCTGCTTCTACTGTTACTACTACTACTACCACTACTACTACTACTACCACTACTACTACTACTACCACGACTACTAGTACTACTACTACTACTACTACTACTACTACTACTAGGACTACTGCTACTACTATTTACTACTACTACTACTACTACTACTGCTACTACTACTACAACAACTACTACTACTACTACTACTAACTACTACTACTACTACTACTACTACTACTACTACTACTACTACGACTACTACTACTACTACTACTAGTATTGGTACTACTACTACTACTATTGTTACTACTACAATATTACTACTAGTACTACTACTTCGGCGACTACTGCTTCTGCTACTACTGCTGCTGCTGCTGCTTCCGCGAACCATACCCCCGAATCATACCCCGAATCATACCCGCGAATCATACCTGCGAATCATACCCCGTACTCAAACCTTCCTGCCCGGCCACCCTAAAAAAATACAAGCCCATGTGTCCTTTTCTGAGGCATTTAAACAGCCCCTTTTGGGACCACTTGAAAGCGAGTTTCCTTCAAGTCGGGATGTTGGCAATTTTAAGGAACCCTGTGGTTGAAGGCAGTGGCATGGAAGCCATCAGGAATCCCGAAACTCTTTTTTGCGAAGACTGCAGGGTGCTTCGATAGAATCGCCTGCGGGAGGGTAACACCTGAACTTTTGCGCAATCTCCTGAAACCTCCCTCGGACACGCACAACCAATTTGCATCCGCCTGCTTTAGGTTCTCGGGGTTTCAAGTGGTTGAGAGTGTAAAATGGCTTCTATGTGTCCGTAAATTCAGCCACCCTGAGCCACCCCTTGGCTGTCAAGACTGGTTGTCGCATAGCGCCCACTCCAGAAGCATAGATTTAGCAACGGTCATCCATGGCTGGAGCGTCATGTGGTGAGAAGCCTTCTTTTCTTCGGGTTGGGATGAGCGTCATGTGGTGAGAAGCCTTGTTTTCTTCGGGTTGGGATGAGCGTCATGTGGTGAGAAGCCTTCTTTTCTTCGGGTTGGTAGGGGTGGTCATCGTGTTTGGGAAATGGTCACTGGCCTCGCAAGAGCGCCGCATGGCCATGGGATATCTGGCGAGGCCTGTCGCTGGGCCCGGCGAGGGCAGAGAAAGTGGGCAGCTTCTTTGGGGACGCGCTGGTGCGCTTTAAGGCGCCGGATGCGCTCTTCAAGGGTCGTTTTTGTTTTCCCCCCCCCTTTTTCGGTGTTTTTTTTGGCTGTTTTGTTTGTTTCTCTCTTTTTTATTTTCTTGGTTGTGTGGTTGTTTTTGGTGTTGTTTTTTTCTTTTGGGATTTCCTGCGGTTCTTTTTTGCTTCCCGACCTGGTCCCCTTCCCTTGGCCTCGAATTCTGGGAGTTCCATGGGCACGCTCCGAGTTCTGAAAGTGCTGGTTGTTGGGTTCCTGTGGTAGAACAGCCGCTCACACGCACCCGCTCAGCGCCTTTTATTTTTCCAATGCCCGACCTAAGACGCACGCTCACGTGCACAGTGAATTTGCAAGTCTTCTGAACGGAGCCCTACGATCCCTGAGGAATACCAGTGCAGTTGTAGGTCTCCTCAGAACCGCCCCTGAAAAACAAGGGGAATTGTGGCTTGTTTCGAGAACTTACAGCTTGAGGGGGCGTTGTTTACTACTGCTTTACCATCCGGTAAATTTGGGTGTTTTTTTCAATTCATATGGCTTTTGCAGTTCCAGAGTAGTGAAAGTTAAATTAGGAAATTAGTTTTGGCCCAGAAGAAAGCTCCTCAGGGGCCAGGCGCAAGTTTAATGAATCCATGTAGGCCCCTAATATCTTCTGGCTGTAGCGTTCCAGTACGCAATGCGCATTGATCAATCGCCACTCTTCATTACCTGCTTCGTTCACGTTTGCGGAATCAACCGTGGGTCTCTTCAAAGGTTTCGCCAAGGCCGGCAGAGTTTACCTCAATTCAGAGGATTTCGTTTGCTGACGGGGCGGGCATCTGAAATGTATGGTACGGGCGGCAAACGTGGTTGTTTTCAAAAGCTGTTGCGCTAAGAATTGCAGCTTTTTTTTCCCTGTTTTCCCTGTGGCACGGTTCAACACAGGCCGGCCTGTTTAAAGACGCCTGGGTAACTGGGTATGGGTCAAAATTAAAGCACCAGGGGACCACTTGTTAAGGTCATTGTTTCCATTTACCAGGGTGCCATTTTGGGTACCTATTTTTGACGCCAACAGATCTCGAGCGGCAACAATAGGCTGAGCGGGAGCAGTTGCAGGAGGCCTCGCCGGGCGACATTCTGCTGGTCAGCAAGGCGTGGGTTCGAGCCAGGGGTGGCAACCAAGAAAACTCAAGAAAAACCAAAAAAGAACTGAACCCCAATCAAGAGTACCCAAACGAACCCCAGAGAAAACCCAGGGGGACACCTCAATCCAGGAGCTGATTTGGAGCAAACAAATCAGAGGAAGTTAGGGGAGCCCCAACCAAGAAAACTCAAGAGAAACCCAAAAAAAAGCTGATCATCCAGGGGTGCCTCCTCATCAACTCATGCTAAGTAGAAAGCGGCCGCCTGACCCGCACGCCGTAGAGAGGGCAAAGCCGCACGAATGGGGATTCGTGTGCAATTATTGTGCTTTCATTGGTGCCCAACGCTTTTAGCATTGCGCGTTGCTCTGAGCAGGTAGGCACCGCGGGCCCTTCAAATGGTAATTATCCAGCCACACCTGAAGAATCAAGCCCAGAGAGGCATTCTTCGCCGTGGTTTCGAGGAGCAGGAGCGTACCAGCAAAAGCGTCGGCAGCAGCTGAATGAGAGGTACAGGTGGCAAGCACCATGTGAATCGAGCACAGCAGCTGAGTCGGAAGGCATCAGGCAAATCCATTGGTGGAAGCTGCGGCCGAGGCTGCTATTTTTGCATATGCATGTGAATAGATGGATTAAGATATATGTCGTACCGAACGCGCTTGCGACCCAGGCTGGACCTGACGAAAGATAGCCCCCGGAGTGCAATCGAAGAACTCGAAGCAAGGCGTTTAACACAGCCGCAGACCAGCTTCTCTTCGCGCGTGAGGGACACGCCCATTGCCCTTTGCAACGAACGCGTCCGTGTTGCCTACTCCCACGGTGCGACCGGGACAAGGCAAGGCTATCAAGACTCTTCCTCAGAATCATCCCCTTTTTGATTGTTTGCTTTGCCGGGGTCCCTTTTTTTGCACTAACCAGGCAAAAAAGATACATTTTTTGCTGGGGTCCCTTTTTTCCAGCCTAGGACTGGCGACACCGCCAGACACGGTCGGAGGCGCTTCGTCGGATGGCCAGTGGCCTTGGCTCAGGCCGCTGGGGCCCGTCGCTTCACCTGACCGTGTTTTGTACTTGGCGGTGTCAGGCTTCCACCTCGCCTTGAGCATGTGTAGTGAGAATTGGCCACATACCGCATGAATGCCGCAATCTGATTTGACAGGCACAACGTGTTCGTGATGGAAAAGTCATATGCGGCGCTTGGAGCAAGGTGACAACTAGCCTGCCGCATGATCTGCAAAGTGTATGTCCTTGGGGGACATGTGTAGATGCGTCGATTAACATCGCCCAGACCAAATTGGTGTTGGGAGCTGACATCGGCCCGCCTCTCTCCCAGATGGGCCATCCTGAAGCGATCAGAAGGCCAGGGACAACTCGCAGCCTCAGGAAGAACTGATCAGGCGCTTGTTCATTGTGGGGATGTGCCGGTTCCTGCCACGTGTGCACAGGTCCTTTGCAGCTGTGCCGCCCATACAAATGATCGGCCGCATTGCCACCAGGTATTTCTCGGGCCTTTTGCCTTGTGCTGTGTGCGTGGGGGGTATGCCTAAGTCATGATCAGAAGGTGAGGGGGGGTGTGAGAAATAGGCCCATAGTGACATGTTGTATCGCCTTTTGACGGCTCCAAACCGGGGTCCGCTGATTTGTCAACCACCCAGCTGCACAGAGTGAGCTCAGGCACGTCTTGCATGAGCTCTAGTCTCTGCCCTGCGCATAGTCCGCAGCTGAAAACGTGTTGCCGCACAAGCATGGGGTGCACCTGTCCCTTTTCCCGACGCGTCAGACTTGGCACCCGCCATCCATACTGTGGATGGACGAAATCCTACACCACCTAAGGTTCCCTGGAATTGTTATTCTCCTGTAAATGGCAAAAAACACATAGTTTCCCATGATTGAAAGTGGTGCAGTATTTTTGTCCTTCCACAGTCTCAGCTTCTTTTTTTGTCTGGCATCAGATGCTTTCAATGAGGAGTGTGATGAGTCATTAGCCAGGACTGAGACACATGTGGGACATGGTGTGTATTCGCCCCGTTCAAATCAGTTCTCAGAACACCTCCGGCATGGGCCGAGGCTCTTGTCGCAGGAGTTAGAACCACCTTGCCGAGACGCAGGGGGAAAGCCGAAGGTGCATCCAAGATCCAGAGTTGCATTTTGGAGGTCCGAACATTGAAATCGCAGGTGGTATGACCATCTCATAGGCGACGAGTCGGCACGGACTGCCTCATTGGGTCTCCCCGCTTGCCTTGCAAGCACATTCAGTGACCATGCACCCATCCCAGCGCTGAATGGGCGAGCTTGCCATCAGCTTGGCCCTCTGAGCTCAACATCTTCCATGTCTTTGCTACTGGCCGGGCTTGTTGACTTGTCAGTGCGTGGGTGTAAAGACCAGCATAAATCAACTTTTGGCTTCCGACAAATCTTTGGACGTGTTGAATCTTATAGAGTTGGATTCCGTCGCTCAGTTTTCTTGCCGGGCATCATGCCACTTGGTCTGGGATGCCTGCAGCGGGTGGAGTGCCCGCAGTTCTGCGACCATTTGGCAGCAACTATTCCTCCCTTGGGTTTCAATTATTCTAAGAGCGCACCTCGGCTGCAGCTGGCAGCTGGCAGCTTTGAATCATCGGAGTTTAGCCTCGAATGCGGCTGGCCAAAAGGGATGTTGACCTGTCGCCTATATTTCGTTGTGTGCTTCCGTCTTCAGCTGCTTGGGAGTCGAAAAAAACATTCAACTAACAACGTGGCTCTATTGTTGCATATTCAGATCATCCGAGTCACAGCTAGGTTCAGCTTTTCTGTCGCTCAATCGGTTTGCATCGCATAGGCACAAGTATTGGCTCAAGCTTTGCAATGTCGAGGATGATGGTCCAGCGTGCAGAAGAAGGACGGGGCACTTGGCTTCGCATTCCTTGTCGGGGGGTTGTTTTGCGAGGGCTCCTCGGCGTGGGCCTATGGACTGTTGTCGTGGCAGGAACTCTCAATCAAAAACCTGACGAGCATGAAGTGATTGACTAGGTCCCCCAGCTAGGTGGGGGGAGGGTTCCCCTAAAATAGGGGGGGGGGGAAAAAACGGCACCCTTATTCTAACCTCTCTACCGGAGGACCCAGTTGAGAGGAGTGGAAGGCGACTTTCTGGTGGCCCTGCCGGAGGACTTCAAGTGATGGGCAACTCTGTTTGCAAGCAAGCTGTATCCACGCTATCAAAAGTGGCAGTGCACCACGAAAGAACATAGGGGCAGCCAAGAGTTGTTGGTTCTTGAGCGTGTTGGGCAGTCTGAGCATGTAAGGCTGATCGTCAGTACAAAGCTCGGCGTCTTCACAGATTTGAGCAGCTGGTCGCGGCTTGCCTGCCTGGTCTGTGGCCGGCTAGCGGGAGGGCCTTTTGCCTGCTTGTAGCTTCCTGCTTTGCACCGTTACACTGTGCCATTATAAGATCAAGTGCAAGTGAGGCTTAGTTTCTTTTTGGAGGGGAGAGCTTCTGGCGGCAAGCTGCAAGTTGCCATCTGGTTGAAACAAGAAACCATTGACTTTCAGTCTGTTCAGGTGACAATCTTTCCTTGATCGAGCCCTCTTTTGAGGAGAGCTTGTGCTTCAGGACGGGCTTGTTGTCGGTATGGTTGTGTTGCTTGCAGCGTGGTTCCAGCTGTGATCTTTCCATGAAGGAGTTTGTGTGAACCTCTTGGACGCCACCCTGCTGCGGCAGAGCCGCTTGCAGACTTGACACGTGTACCCCTCAGTAAGAAAACGTCATGAGGTCCAACTCGTTTCTTCCAGTGCCTAAATTGAAGGGCACCATCCACTGCGGTGCCCGCAGAGAGGGCAAATAGCCAAATAGCTGCCTCATACCACAGCCCTGGTTGGTTTGATGTACTGGGGGCGTTGCTGTTATGCTGACCTGGGCACTGCGGCCAAGTCATGTTGACCAGGGCAGTGTTCAAACTACACCCGTCTGCAAAAAGCCCCTGAGGATGTTGGGATTCAAGACCTCGCGAAGGTTTGGGTGGGACCTGGCTGGCACACACATTGCGCGCAGCCGCCCTGCCTGTTCACAACTTTGGAGTCGAAGCATCCTGTTTAGCCTAAAGTTGCGGCTGTTGCGGGTCCGACAGACATGCAGGTGAGACTTCTCAGTTAAGTGCTGTGACTGCTAGCTGGCCTGGTGCAGTGCCGATTGCACCCGCCATTGCGGCCGGAGCGTACCTTGCAAACCCGAAGCCGTTGAAGGCTGGAAGCCAAATTGCGCAGAGCGAATGCACAATCGGCTGTAACCTTAGGCTTGTTCTAGCTGCCAGCTTCTTTTTTCAACACATGCTAACTGCAATTTCTTGTGTAGACGATGCATCTGTGACTCAATGTGTGGCTTGCTGAAGGAGAAGGATCATGGGTAGCACTGTAGCACCATCCGAACGCGCCTGGCTCGTGCAGCGGGCGAGTTTCTCGCACTGGCACCTTTGTAGCTTTGTCGCAGAGCATTCGGTTGGTCGAGGGCCTCGGGTCTGATCTGAACTCATGCCGAGGAGCAGGGACTTGAGTTTGACTGGGCAGCCGTGGTGACCTGTTTGGGCCGGAGAGAAGAAGAACTGGGCGGTTGTGTTTTGCTTGCAGGTCGTCCAGCTTGTCGGTGACAACGTGTCAAGCGAAACAACCTATTGTTTGATTGAGTTGGATTTCCCCATGATGCTCAAACGGTATGCAGGTTGGTCTATTTGCAGTTTTGCCTTTGTCCGGTCTGTCTTGCAAGTCAGCAGTCAAGTAAATTGACGACTGGTGCAGTGCAAGCACGTGTGAAAATTGTTAGGGGAGCGTTGCCTCAATTGCCGCTGCCTCCAGGTTCATTAAGATATAGAGCGATAGGCTGGTGAATCACTTTCTTTCGGTCACCATCCTTCTTTCCTGCGCTTGACAACCTCTCCCAGCATGCAAGTCCCAGAATTATAGAAGTGAGCAGAATTCCTCGAAATTGGGTAGGTGGGAGAGGTATTGGCTTCTCCTCCTACTTCCTCGCTGCTAAGAGGCAGGAAACGGGGGATGAAGAGAGAAGGATATTACTTTGGGAATAAGAGCTCCCGGGTTTCTGGCCCTTTGACTAGCCTTCCCATCCTACAGCTCCTTGTGTCGCGGCACACCAGCAAAAGCAGCGCTGCTTCGGCTACACACATTTAATTAAGCTGAAGAAGAAGAAGAAGAAGAAGGTAAGTTTGGATGAGATATAACATGCTCCTTGCCAGCGCAAGATGTAGAAGGATGTTACTTTGGGAATAAGAGCTATTCAACTCGGCGGCTGTCTCACTTTGGGCTTCTGGCCCTTTGACTAGCTTCCAATCCTACAGCTGCTTGTGCTGGGCGCGCCAGCAAAAGCAGCGGTGCTTTAGCTACACACATTTGATCAGGCTGAAGAAGAATAGTCTGGATGAAATACAATATGCCCCTTGCTGGCGCAAGCTGTAGAAGGATGTTACTTTGGGAATAAGAGCTATTCAACTCGGCAGCTGTCTCACTTTGGGCTTCTGGCCCTTTGACTGGCTTCCAATCCTACAGCTGCTTGTGCTGGGCGCGCCAGCAAAAGCAGCGGTGCTTTAGCTACACACATTTGATCAGGCTGAAGAAGAATAGTCTGGATGAAATACAATATGCCCCTTGCTGGCTCAAGCTGTAGAAGGATGTTACTTTGGGACTAAGAGCTTCCACAAACCATTAAACTCGGCAGCTGTCTTACTTTGGGTTTCTTGCCCTTTGACCAGCCTTCCCACCAGCGATGCTTTGGCTACACACATTTGGTTAGGCTGAAGAAGAAGGTAAGACTGGAGGATGAAGTACGGCTCCAAGATGACCGATGGGCGAAGCTCGTAGGCGCATTGGCCTGGGCTGGGGATGAAGAGAGAGCCTTGGTGGCTTGACACGGGGCTACGGGGGGAGGCATTTGGCTTCGCAAGACTTCTCCCCAGCCACTGAAACGAAGCAAAGTCGAGTGTGAGGGTTTTCCCTCTTCAAGGGGCAAAGGGTGTTCAGCAAGTGTGCCAAGAGAGGCTGTTTTACTGCCCCAAATTGATGCGCGCCAGCAGGCGGCAGCTAATATTCCCACGTGCCTTTGGCAGCCTGCGCTTCGCAGTGCGCCTTTTCGAGACAGGTTTGGCGGCAGCTTGGGTGTTGCCCGCCAGGGCTTTGTCTAGAGCTCTTGCGAGTTTTGATTTGTTGCGTGTCCGCCGTCTTTGGGCACGAGCCCCTGCCACCGAGCCGACGGTCCAATTGCCCCGAGGGTTCAAAACCCCAACCTTTGCTGTTCATTGCCGTTTCCCTTCCAGGCAGAGTCTCTGCAAGGCTTTCGCGCGCGTTTGTCGGCCAATGCGTTGTGTGATGCGGCTAAATACCCTTAATCAGGGTAAGCATGGCAGGCGCCAGACATAACAAACATTAGCAGATGCATTTGGTGCATTTGAGCCACAGAACTAATTTTCGGAACGCTGGAGCCGCAAGAGACAGCGTTGTGACACACATGATGCGGCCAAACATCCTGACTTGTCCTGCACAAATTTCGGAGCTGGGGGAAAGGCTGAAGAGCTGAGCCGAGTTGCAAAAAGACGCATCGCCGTCCAGGCGAAAGCTTTCTTATGGTCAATGCACATTTGTCAGAGTGCTGTGACCGCTCAGTCGCTGCCCATGCACGACAGCCTCAGCCCCTTGATCTTTATGCATGCAGGCTGTCAGATGAAGACACTAATGCGCAGGTGCCGATGCTAGCACGTTGTCAGGGTTAGGCTTTCGCCAGACACTGGCGCACGCATTGGCTCACAGCCAAGTACTTTCCTGAGCTGCGCTAGGCTTCTTGGGGCAATCACTGCCTGCCAGCCCACGCGATAACTTCTCACAGCCGCTAGCCTAGCCCCACTTGTTTCGTCCCTTCTGGTAAGCTTGTTTCGCTTCTTTTAGTGAGCTGCACGTTCCTTATTGCTCACCGCCTCGCCAGCATTCGGCGCGCCTCAAGCACGACGTGCCCCCACACAAGTTTTGCCACGCACAGTGGCAGGAACTGCTGAGTAGAGCCAAGCTGAACCCGGTAGACAGCACTCGCTGTCGCCCATGCTTTGGCGTGCCTTGGCGGCATCCTTGAGAACCATGACATGCAAACCGTTTTCTATCAGGTTCCGGATCAAAACCATCAGCAGCTGCAATGTCAGACGAGGATTTCGGGCTTGGCAGCTGTTGTCGAGGCTTATGTTGCGCGGAGGCGCTGTATGTCACTCTTGGTTTGGCAGCTGTGGTGTTGTGGAGGCCCACCAGGCGCTGCCAGCTTTGCAGACCCGCTAGTCCCGCTTGTTTCGTTTCTTCTGGTCAGCAGCACTTTTCTTGTTGTGCCAAGATTCACCACAGCGACCAGAAAGCCACTGGCTTCCCATGTGCCGCGTCACGCACTTGGGCGCATTTCACCACAGCTGGAAACGGCCAGCGCAGAGAGGCCGAACCATGCGAGCGCGCGCATGCCCCGCGCATGAGATGCCAGCATCAGGAAACATCCAGAGCTTGCAGCAGCATACGTCTTTGCAAGCACCGCCGTCGCAGATTCAGAAACACTCGGCCGGAGTTCCCCCCATTCCCCTTTTTGGAACCTCCGAAAGTGGCACTTTCAATGGAGTCACTAGTAAATTGCAACTTTTGAAGTGGAAATCCAGCGACCCGTGTCGGCGTCCAGCTTAGTGCACTGTGGCTGGTGCCACCTCGCACTTGCCAAAGAGCCCTAAGAATGGGCAGCTGCTTTTGGGATTGGCAGACCGGCCAGAGCGGCTTGCAGGCAGGTGGGGCGCAAGGCCTTCCTGGCTGTGGAAAGCCCAGCAGTTTGGCCTTGCTTCATGTTCCGTACGACAGCCGTGCTCAAGTCATGGAGCGAGTTACGCTCCATGCCGGGCTGGCTCAGCCAGGATAACTTTTCGCACCGTTTGCCTCTTGCAAACCGGCTGACGCTGAACGACAGAGCCTTGTTTAGATTCTAACTTGTCAAGCGGGCTAGTGGTTGGCGTTCCGCTGCCAAGTGCGACCAAGTGTCGCAGTCACTTGTGTGAGTCAAGCATGCTGCTGCGCCCACTGTGCACTTTAGAAGATGTGGTTTAGCATTGTAAGCCGTGCCTATCGAAATGGGCATGTGTGCGGCCACAAGGTGTCACAGTCACCTGTGTCAGTCAAACATGCTGCTATGCCCACTGTGCGCTTTAGAAGATGCTGGTTTAGCAACACAAGCCGTGCGTATATCGAAATGGGTGTGTTGTTTTGCATGTCCCAAGAATGAGGCGTGCTGTTTTGCTTCGGAGCATTCAGCTGGGAAGCGGTTGATTGCTCCAAGCTGCCAGCCTGTCTTTCATATCGCCTTTGCATTGCTGCGGCTTCCGCAGACTCTGCCTGGCCTTTTAACACCCTCAGTGGCTGTTTCGCCGTCGCTGGTACGATGTTAGACACAGACCGCCCCAAGCGCTGAAAAGACCAGTGGTGGCAGGCGCCACAATCATGACGAGCATGGCTGGCTGCGGGTGCTACGAAGCAATCGTAGAGGCTTATTAAAGGCCAGGCCGGATGGCGGTGTCCAGGCCACACGCAAGTTTTTCACCCTTCCTCCGTTGCTATTTGCCTGCTCTTCGCCGCTACGCTCTTAGTGAATCAAGCCGACCAAACTTTCCGCACGCAACCGATCTCAACATGCTCCCTGCACACTGCTAGGCCCGAAGCGCACGGCACACAGCAAACGCTTTGCTTCGCCAAGAGTGCGTCTCGGGCAAGCTATCAAGACTCTTGACATCCTGGTGATACCACGGTATTGTGGTGCCCTTCTGGCCCTGGCATGGCATTTCACGTTGGTGGGGTCGCTGTGAGTTGCTACGGGCCCTGGACCCACATTGGGCCTGTGCACCACTGCAAACATTGCAGGCCCACGTCCGGACGCCTCTTCTCACCAAATGCTGTGTTCAGGCATGTCAGCTGCATTTGCTCCCAGATGTCGGCACACTCCCTTTATTCTGCCGGCGTCATGTCCATTGGCATATGAAGCAGTGCTACTGAAGAATCCCCGATGTCCCACGTTGCCATGATCGATCCAACACCGATCCAGCCCAGGCCTCAGGCAATCTGTTGTCGCTTGGTTTTCCAAAGTGTAGATTCAGGGAATCTAGAGTTTTGCGCGCGGTGATTGGCCCAAGATAAAGGCGCATACCGCTTTGCGCAGGCAGAATCGTTGCGTAGTTGCTTTTCCCCATCTAACTTTAGGTTATCAGCCGTACCGCTTTCTGCGGCACGGTTATCCCGATGGCACCATTGTTGAGGACGATGCCAACAGGTACGAGGATTCTCTGAATGAGTGTCACCCCAATGCTACCTCATACCGTTTTCGAGATCGCGCAGAAACGGGGAGTCCCCGGACAGGCCGTCCACTTCGCCTCTAC
Organism: Effrenium voratum; assembly: GCA_963377175.1. NCBI lineage: Eukaryota > Dinophyceae > Suessiales > Symbiodiniaceae > Effrenium > Effrenium voratum. The sequence goes on from CAUJNA010003484.1 coordinate 138,206, forward strand.
TCACCGCGGGCGCCAGCACAATCACGCCCTACGGGCCTGATATCAATAGGTCAAGTTGCCTGGACAGATCCTAGACCGATTTCGTTTACCCATCAGCTGCCCAAGTTAACATTGACGCCAAACAGCAGCGCAACCAGCGCGCAGCATAACGTCCTGAACGACAAAAGCCTCCGGAAGTTGAAGCTCTAGCGGCGGCAAGATTGAGGCGTGCGGTCGACATGGTCCTCGAGCTCGAAGCAGATGCCGAGGCTCGCTAATTGGCGGCGATCCAATAACTTCCGGAGAAGCAAGGCAACGACTAGAACGCGAAGCCATTGAACAGATGACGAGCTTGACCATCGAGAATACTACCTTCAATCGAGCTGTCAATCGGGAGAGCTACGAGGTGCCACCCAGGCTGGTGCATTTCCTCCTGGACTCCAACAAAGCAATCCCAGACTTATCTACTTCTCAACGCTCGACTACGCAGGTCACGCTACTCCACGCAGTGGCCAACGCGAAACTTGTTCCGGGGGGGGGGGGAAATCAAATTCTTTGTCTATAGTCCCACGAACACCATCGCAAAAGGCCGGAGCTGCGGACCTTAGACCTCCTGCAGATGACGATGACGATGATGATGATGGTCAGGACCCGGAGGATGACAAGGGTGACGACGGGCAGGACGACAAGGACAAGAAGAGACCGAACGAAGAAGCAAAAGAGCCGATGTCGCCGAAGACCTAGCCCAATCTTCTTTCTCCGCGCGCGTATAGGCTCGCCCCAGGCAAACTGATCGAATCATGGTTCCGAACCCAAGCCGGAGCTGGCGAATTCGTTGCGGCCTCAGATGACCACTTTAAGTTGAAAGAGGTGTGGGTGTTTAATCAATCGATGATTGCCTTCTCGCAGTTGGAGAAGGAGAAGGTTGCAAAGACCGGGCGGTGCTACGGATCATCAATCGCTGTTGCGTGACGACCTAGTCCATCAGCAGATGGGAGGATGTCATTGTCAGCATGACTGCGAGCCAGATGTGAAGATCCTTTGGGCAGATACGAACAAACTGAAGATGGCGCCAGCAAGCGATCTTTTCATTTCCTCTTGGCCTTCGTGAAGGGGTGCAGTGAGAGCAGACAACTCGAGAAGAGGAGGGGTGTCACAGCGACTTGGAGCTGCAGCTTCAGAAGTCCAAAGCTGCGGAAGTTCCTTATGGGTGTTGCATCAAGTTTCAAACTGGCCAGTGTGCGCACAGGGCAATTGCAGACACAAAGAGCAAGTTGAGACCTTGAAGGCCACCCAGCGCTACGTCATCATGGCAGCAGTGACAATGGAAAACTCTAGTGGCGCCCGCTCAGACGTTGTGCCGCGAAGTGACACGCGTCCGCACCTCCCTCTGGCACATGGGGGGGGTGTTGTTGCTAGGTTTTCTAAACTGTGCACTCCGGGAATCAGAAGTTTCGCATGCGACCATTCGCTAGATAAAGGATTAGCTCCATAGAGGTAGAATCTTGGCATAGATTTCTTTTCCGTGTGGGCTCACTGGACAGGAGGCAAATCTGATTTGGAGCAAAGACGGGCTCTACACCCTAGAGCTTCGCCATCACCAGGGGTTGCTGCTCACCACAACCTGACCAAAGAGAACACTATCGTGTTTGAGTATGATCGGGTGGAGGACGAGATCAAGGAAGCGGTCATAGACTGGAAGAAACTGCATGGTCTGCCGAAGAATGTCAACATGTATCAGCAGAAGGGCGAAGTGGTTGATGGACACTGGATGCGGACATGATCTCATTGGACGAGCCAAGGCGAAGAGTCTTGG
>CAUJNA010003484.1:145000-160000 GCA_963377175.1 Effrenium voratum
AGCAAGGATTGTGTTTGATGGGCATTTGTCAGCGTGCTATGCAGTCGCTGCCCGATTGCAGCAAAAAGTGCGTAAGGGATGAGGCCACACGGCCTGGCCGTGCTTGTCGCAGTGATGTAATTTACCCAGCGAAAGCCGTCAGGAAACCTCCAAGATGCCGGGTCCAGCCAAGCGTGCGCTCTCAGGCAAGCTCACGTCCATTATAGATTGGCATTCACCTATTCAACCCGGCTATTGCCAAAGCATCGTAGCACTGGGTGGAGCCGCTGTGAGCCCACATCCGGACGTCTTTTCCGAAGGATGCAGACTTCAAGGTGCTTGGATGGTTTCCGTCAGAGCGACTTGGGGTGCAAGGACTCGCTGGCAATCCATGCGTCTAGTTGTACCACTCATCAGCCCCCATGATGTTTGCCGCTTGCATCCGGTGCCGTCATCTGCAGTGGCATGCCAGCTGAGTGCCGCATATTCCTGCATTGTTATTACACTTGTTTCACTCAAGCGAGCTTGATACTTTCGCTCAGGCATATCAGCTCCATTGCTCATTGCCCAGATGTCGGAACACTCGCTTTTGTTTTGCAAGAGTCAGCAAATCCATTGGCGTCGCATGAGGCATTGCAGCTGATTCTCCCCCCCACATGGCCATGATCAATCCAAAACCGATCCAGTCCAAGCTTGTGTGGGCTAACCGGACTAAAGGTAAATCTGATTTGGAGCGCAAAGGCGGGGTTTTATTTTGTCTGCTGCAAGTTCCCACATGCAGCTCAATCGGTTTGCGTCGCGTTGGCGCCTCCATGCTTGTGGAATTCTCATGGCTACGCCTTCTCAAGCTTTGCAATGTCAAGGATAACGGCCCAGCGTGCAGAGGAAGGACGGAGCACTTGGCTTCCCATTCCGTTATAGGGCGGGCAGGAGCTCCCCACTCGAACCTGGCCAGCCTGAAGCGATGAAGGGGGCCGGAAGCTGCATCCATGTATTGAAATCTAGAGTGTGGGGCTGTCGCTGGAGTGCCCTAGCGGGTGAACGCAAACACCGTGTGGCTTGTGCGCTTTCTGGGATGGCTGCATAAAGCCGTAAAACGGTGCCAGAGGCTAGACTGCCTTGACGCTAGCTGGGGACGGCCGCCTGCTTAAGCCCATGTCCTTGGCCCGCGCAGTGCAAAAGGGGTTCCACATGCTAACTGCCAGATAGACTGCTCCAGCCCCAGATGCAACGTTGCGTGGCCTGTGGCTGTGGCTGATCGGCCTGCGCTTGCTACTCAAAGTACACTTGCCGCATTTCCCGGGTTCAATACATGACATGCTCAAGATTGCCCTCAACGGTTTGAAGGAGTAGTTTTTGAGAACCCCTTGAATCATTCATTTGAATCGACTCAGTTTCCTGGTGATTTCCCACTTGGAGCCACACGGCAGTCTTTGTCCTCCTGGCGCAGGTAACCAGCAATCCGCTGCTGCCTGACGCCTTGAAAGCCCAGGCGGGGTAGGGCACGGGTGTTTGCGACTAGGCGGGATGAGAGGTAATCATAGGGGCATGGATGAATACGCGCGTGCAACATATGTGCAGGACTGTACATATAGGTTTGTACACGTGTGCCATGGAATTCACACACACTTGTCAGCTGCCGTCGCTGCGCGAGCGCTCATGACATATGTATGTGTCTGTGTGTCTGTGTGTGCGCGTCTGTGTGCTTGCATGTATGGGGCACCCGCGTGTGAAGCATACAAGTTTGTGTGCCCATGTTTGCTACGATTGTGTAGACGCACATGTACTTTTGTACGCGCTTGTTGGCTGCCCAAGGTTTCGTGCCAGGACCCTCTATGAGCAGTGCTGGACACCGACAAAGCAAAATTCCTGGGGCATGAGTCGCCCTTCACCAGACACAGCCTCAGGCAAAGGGTTGCCGCCCTTCCACCAATTCACCGCTGCAAAATTCGAGGGGCGCCCTCTATAATATCCAACTTTGTTTGGCAGGCTCCCTCTGTAATGGTCAACCCTCAGAAGCCCCTTTCATCGGTTGCCGGGGTGCCTGCTCCCAGGTTGTCAACGTGACCGGCGAGCACATGGATTGCGTCATGGAGTACGCCCCTGCCAACATGGAGCTTCGCTTGGACAAAGGTATCAACAAGTTGGACCATGTGTCTCGGATGGTTTGGTCGGTTTTAGCATTGAAAGGGTAACCCACCCTAAGAATGCCAGCAGAAATCGGTACAAGGGCGTAACCTTGGCTGCCGGGCGACTCTTGAAGTTGGATGGTGGCCAGGCTTGGCCTTGCCTTGACCAGGTTGTTGCCCAAGCCCACCATTTCAGGGCGCATCTGGAGTTAACTCCAACCGCACTCATTCCGATGATGAATGCGGAGGGATGGCAATGTAAACCCCAATTTATCCGTCCGCATCCAGCCATTTGTTTTCCACCGAACGGGGCCTGCGTGTCTATGGTTCTCATGGGTCAATGACGGAACCTGGAGATGGCGTGATGATCCACACTGTCCAGAAACTTCCTCATCACTTTCAACCCAGGTTCGCATGGGGAATTGGAATGAATTGCTCACAAGGAGGGAAGCATCCCTTGGCCGTCGTTTCCGAAAAGGGCTGCGGAGTTTGATGGGAGGTTGCGCTTTGCAGGTGGTGTTCGGGCTTGTTTCCAAATAGCGGGAATTCTTATTTTTTTTGAAAACTAGGTTCCCTGTTGGTCTTCCTTGGAGCAGGTTTCTTAATCTCTAAAAGTAGACCACCGTGTTTGTGGCCATGCCCAGGTGTATAGTAATATCCTAAGACTGTAGGCCCCATTCGCTTTGAAGTTCCATGTTTCTTTCACACGGTAGATGAGTGAAGCGGGACTTGCGAGGAGAGGGCCCAAAGCGTGTTGAAGGCGCTGGTACGGGTGTCGGACATGGGCTTATAATGTGGAAGATGTTTGTTTCCAAACTCGGGTTCATTTTCAGAGTTGAAAATGGGGCAAACGCATCGAGTAAGTGAAGTTTGATACATGCAAGCATCTTTGAAACAGCTTTCCCAGCTGCCGGTGTTTGGAGGCCAATCAAGGGAGCCCGGGGCAGCTTGGCAAGTGTGTGGTTTTTGAAGCAGTGCGAAGCTGCTGCGGCAGACGTTCAGTTGCTTTAAAGGGTCTGGTTTTTCTGTTCGCCAGTGCGACAAGCTTGACTTGCCCCGAACACAGTGAGCCATTACTTGGGTTTCCCAAGTCCAAGTGTCGGAGGCTTGTCCATGAGGGTTCGATAGTCACAAGTCATCTTCCTTTGAACCCAACCAGGGAAACGAAGCAGAACTTGCAGCAAGCCCAGGTGTGGTTTTTCTGCATGTTCACACAACGACCCCCCCATTTGCCCCTTTTTACAGGGATTCTTTGCAAAGGGCCCTGAGTCTTGTTTTTGTTCTGGAAGACAAGGAAGGGGTAAACAGGTGGCACGGGCCCTTTGCTGCGGGCTTTTTGCGCGGGATTGCTTGCTTCTGCACAATCCTTGAGAAGGCCTTTACTCGGGCCCATGGTGCGGGGAGCATTCGCTTTTCTTTTCCCAGGGTTCATGCAGGCTTGGCAGCCAACCTCCAAGCGCCAGGATCTGGGGGCTGGGGACCTCGCAACCCCCATCTGCGAGCTTTGGAAGGTCTTTTTGAGTGCCAAGGTGTGGCTCACGTTGCGTGCGTCGTTCGTGGTGGTGTTGCACCCAAAAAACCCAATGGTCAAAAGTGTTTGTCTAAATTAATGGATCGGATAACCCCCACATGCCTATCCTTTTGTAAAGTGAGTGGATTTCGAGCGAGTGAGGACAAGTATGGGTAAGTTGAGTGAGTGAGAGCGAGAGTTGTTGAAACCATTTTTTGGTTAAGGTTGTACAACAGGGTGGGGGTATGTCATGGAGGATTATCGCAGACCATTTGTGTGGGTTTGCGAGGTCTGTTCCCCTCGCTTTGATAGCAGAGTGTGGGAACCCAAAGTCAGTGAATGTCGACAGTTTTGGCCGGGAGCGGCCGCGCGCGTGATCGTTTGCAGCATATTGGACAGGACTTCAGTCACTTGCATCGCGAAATAAACGTGTCAAGATCCAGCAGTCTAAGGCCAGGGCCTGACAACCTCCAAAAGTCGTTGCCAGACCCCGCGGTTGTTTGAGGGAGGGAGCAAGTTGCCGCCGCGCTGTGTGAGCTAAGGTTGGACGCGGTCGTTTTTTGCTGGCAACTTTTCCCTACCCGTGCTTTTGCCCCCGCCCAAGCCGACCGCTGAGTGCAAACCAACGCGCAGCTGCGCAAAGTATTGCGCCAGCCACGCAGTTGAGCTGAGCGCTCCGCACCAACCAGTCTAAAGTACTGCGCCTGCCACACGCAACCGAGCGTCGGCGCGCACAAAGCATTGCGCCTGCCACTGCCACACAAACAAGCATCAGCGTGCACAAAGCACAGCGCAAAGCACAGCGCCTGCCGCGCGAACAGCTCAGGCTCTCCGGACCAGTCCAAAGCGCAAAGTGCCGCGCCTGCCGCGCAAAATGCCACGAAACAGAAAGGCGCTCGAAAGCAGGCCCGTCCAAAGTTAGCGCATGTAAGTTGGGTGAGTGAATGAAAGTATGTGTGTCTGTGAGTTAGTGTCAGGAGCCACTGTGCGCAGCTGAGGTGAGAGTGTGTGAGCGTGAGAGTGGCTGGAAGTCAGTGGGTGTAAGTTGAGTGAGAGCCAGAGTGGGTGCAAAGTAAGTATGCGTAAGATGCGCAACTTGAGTGGGCATTCGGAAGTGTGTGTATACTGAGGTTACGCGAGTGTAAGTTGACAGTGTGTAAGTTCAGTGGGAGTGACAGCGGTTGTAGGCAAGTATGTGTAAGTGGAGTGAGTGATGGCAAGTGTGTGCAGAGTGAGAGTGCAAGTCAGTGCGTGTAAGTGAAGCGTGAAAGTATGTGTGAATAGGTTGAGCAGGAGTGATGGACACGCAGAGTAGAACCACAAAGTTGGGGTCAAGTGAACAAACAAACAAGCAAACAAACAACCGAAAGAATGAACGACCGAACAAACAAACAAGCAAGCAAGCAAGTAAAGGCAGCGCTTGGTTTAACAGGTTTTATGATTCCCAGCCACCAGGTCATAGTCAAACCAAAACCGCCGACCTGTGATTTGTCTTTGGGATCGAAAAGGGCCCACGATGTGGAATTCCTTTGCTTGGGGCGTTCTTCATCTTCCTGTGGCGGAATCGTATGTTTCACTGGATGAAATTCCGACACCCGTCAATAAAATTGTATGTTTTCCTGGGATAAATGGTCAATTTTTGGTTTGGCAAATTGTATGTTTCCTTTCAACAGGCCGACGTGATCCGATTGAACCCATCCCTGGCCTCCGCCCAAATCTCTGGCAGGGTTCCCTGACTGTCCGCCCCTTAGTTTTTTTTTTTGGAAGGATGAAGAAGGGCAGTTGAATTGCCTGACGGGATTCCCTCACATGCTAACATTGGTTTAATAGCCAGACTTCTACACTAGGGGTGGTTGACTTCATCAGCCCCAATTGGGGAGTTGTTCAAAGGCCAACCCCTGGCTCGTCTTTTGTTTTTTGTTGCATCACGTTGGTGCAAAGCCTTGCTCATCTCACGTTCCAAGGGGGCTAGACCTGCCTGGCCTCAGGGTTTGCCAGTGCTGCAGTGCCACATCTCTTCCATTCCATCAAGGCTCGCAGGAGTAGTGTTTGTTTCCATCGCTATAGTGACCCCTTGCTTTGACTTTTTCACGCAGGGCTTTTTGAGCTTCTCTTCGTTTGCTCTTCCAAGTTCGAGGGACGGTGATGACTTGTCAGTGCAACCGAAAGGACCCGTTGCTTAAAATAAATGGTTCCCCACCGAGTCATTGAGTGAAGCTCATGGCAAAGGCCTCGCACGCTCTTCCACATGCCGGTTCCGGTGAGGTTGGGAAGGCGTGGCTGCGAGTCCAGGGGGGAGCTAGTGCTGCCTGCGTCCTAGTTCGAGAACTGCGGCAGTGATCGGGGGGGCTGTCCCTATCCGCGTTGGAGTGAGCAAGCGGTTCGAGGGGGGTTTCCATGCACCCCCGAATGTGATCTGTTTTGGAGGCAGCAGGGGAGTGAGCGCAGGTTTTGCCAGACAGGCCAGCGGCTATGCCCGTTCCTTCTTTCTTGGCAGGATTTGTGGGGCCCGTTGCTTCGCTTCCCGCGCTCGCGTGAGGCGTCGAGCGGTTCCCCTGCAAGCCCAAAGGACCGCAGAACAAGTCGGCGGGGGCGCCGGGGAAACCGGGGTTCATCGCGGGAACAAAGCCTTGGGCAGGGGGCCAACATGGGCACGCTGAACAACCGTTTATAAAGGTCCTCTTTTGAAGAAAAACACGCTCAGGGGCTGGGGACATGAGCCCCCCATGTAAACGATGTCCACCAAAGGGCGCGTTTGATAGAAAGATTGATGTCCGCGCTGATTTTAGAGCCGCGAGGTGAAACGAGCTCACTCATGATAAAGGTCCTTGACCTAGGGGTTCCTCAACGGGCTGTTCAAAGGCAATCCCAAAGCCATACCGCATGTAAGCCGTTTGCGTTGTTTGTTTCAGGATGGTTGATCAATGACCTTCATGTTGAACGATCGAACTGTATGCGCAACCCATGCGCGACCCATATGGCTTTAAACGGGGTGCTGTCCTTTTCATGCTTAAGACGGGGTGGGGGGGTTTTGGATTCCTACTAAATTTGACAGAGGGCCGTTGCACCCTGCGGCAGTTTCCTTTTGGAGACCGGGCCCTTGGCGGGCCTTTATAGTCACGGCAACACTATGAATGACGCTTTCCACCTGACGGCCTCGGGAGGAAGCCTTGAGTACAAACATAGATTTGCAGAAGTTGTTTAAACGTAGCTCCAGTTTTCAGCGCTTCAATCCAGGTCGGTTGCGTGGAGGATTTGAAGGTTAGCTTACTGCTTCATAGTGTAAATAATCCGGATGCTCTAGCCCAAAAGTGGGCCTAAGAAAACATAGCCAACTAAACAGAGGGCCTGACCTCAACTGGGTTCCTAAATCCCCTCCTGCAATTTCTGACCCTTTCGCTTTCTGCTGGAACCAATGGTCGGAAAGGGCTTGCAACTGAGCATGCGGCCCAAAAACAAGGAGCTGCCGGAACTATACACCAGTTCAGCGCGCCCTTTTACCGTTTTTTGGAGGAGGGTCCCCTATTAAAATATACTACAGAAAAAAGGGTACCCTTGTTGTAGTAGGTGAAGAACCGCGCCAATAACTTGAAGGCAACGCAGGAACATGTGGAAGCAGAACACGATTCGCTCGGGTATATTTGTACCGTTGCTGTCACGATATTGCACACATTCTGCTGTGTCATCTCAAAGTAAAAGCGCTTGATCAAACAATGCCTAATCTTCGGGCGCGGGGTTTTTTGGGACGGGGAAAAGGCTGGACATTTCGATTTCAAATCTTCGTGCGCCTTTCAAATCTTCGGGGAGCTTATTGGGGTCGCTTAGGGATGGGGAAAAGCCGTTGGCGAGGGACGCTGAGAAATAGGGTAAAGGCGGGAAACTGCGATTTCAGATCTTGGAGTGTTGTTGGGGAGCAAAAGGCTGGCAATTGCGATTTCAACTCTTCTGCCGTTGGGGAGGGACACTGAGGAATTGCGGAAAAGGCTGGAAAGTGCGATTTCGAATCTTCGTGCCCCGTTCGGGAGGGACGCTGAGACGCTAAGGAATTGGGGAAAGCTGGAAATTGCGATTTCAAATCTTCGTGCGCCGTTGGGGAGGGACTTGGGGATGGGGCAAAGGCTGGAATTTCAATGCATCGCCGGGTATTCTTTCTGATTAATCTCAGCATTGGACCCACAACTGGCATCATACATCAGCATGTTTCCATACACGTACGTTGTGATTGAAGAATCAACGATTGATTGCATCTATTGAACATCAGTTAGTTGCAGTAGCATGTGCCTAGAAAAGATGCACGGTGTTGCTAGCAATAGACTGCATAGTGTCAATGCTCGCCTATACTCCCGAGGGTTGCCGTCACCCACGAATCCACCCTTGTCCTGCCCGGGGTTTTGGTTTAGTGTTTTGGCTTTCCCTGAGATATGCCTGCGCCGCAAAACAACGCCCCGACGCCCGAACCTAGACTTCTTTGAGACCTAATCCGCCTGAAGAACTTTCCGTCTTCGCTACCACGTGCTCGACTTCGTCATAGCCAAGGGCTAGGGCAGAGACGGCGGCTGATGAATGTGCCGTTCGGACAAAGCTAGCCGATACTTCTTGAGCTTCTAAGGCATGCACTAGCAGCTTGCCTGCAGAGGGTTATTTCCTTCTTTTAATCTTAGCTTCCCATTACTAAACTCAGCATTGGCAATACTAAAGAGGCAATATGAAAGATGGCATTGTCAATACTTAATCTTAGGCCCCCAGCATTTCCAATACTAATTGAGTGTTTGTCAATGCTTAATCTGAGGTTCCCACTTTTAAACTCAGTATTGCCAATACTAAATGCAGTATTGTAGCAGGTGAATTTTCGGCTCCCATGTGCAAACCCAGTGCCGCAAAAACAACATTGAGTATTGCCAATATACTAAATTCAGTATTCCCAACACTAAGTTCAACACTAAGTTCAACACGGTCACGCACTGTCAATACTCAATCTTACGTTCCTTTATCAGCATCGCCAATACGAGAAATTTTGTATTGTCAATATTTAATCTTAGGTTACACATCCCCACAGTGTAACTGTGAAACTAAACATGGAAGGGGTTATTGCTCCCCGGGTTCAAATCCGACAACAGTTTAAAAAACAGCGGCGCCACAGCAACGCCTACACAAGGTGCACATCCAAACAAGACCGACCGGTTTCACGTCACCCCCCACCATGCGACAGAGATTTCATCCTCAAGTGAACTCAGCCGACTGGGGGGTGATGTTTCCTGCCGACGAGACGTTGTCCCTCTCCGTCAGCCCTGAAGTGAACAATGTTGAACTTGAAGAACGAAGATACCCGGAAAGCGTCGAAGCCCGCTTTGAGAACATCCAACCGCTGGTTTCCGCAGCGTCTTCGCAAAGTTCAGAGAAGCACAAGTCCAGAAGACTTGAAGCCGCAAGGAACGAGAACCCTTCTTGACGTAGGCGACGCCGGAGATTCTCAAGGCACAACACCATACAGCGATGACGATCCTGAAGTGCAGAGCTCGCATATGATGATGCACATTGGTACTATCTGACCTCTGGCCAGAAGATATGGCCAAGCACCGGAGCATTCACCCCCGGATTTTTTTTTCAGGAGCGCCTGCCGGGGTAAAAAGTTCTTTCCGTCCAAATGCTCGTTGTGTTTATTCACATAAAGAAATTTCGGAACAAGGACAGTGTTGACGTGTAACGAATATGCAATATTATCCTTTGTTTTTCACAAGAACCCCTGAAGGCTTCTACCACATCAACTCTTCTTGGGAAGAGGAAAGGAACCCGCAGCATCCGCAAGCAGAGCCTGCAAAAAGCAGTTTGTCGCGAATGTCAGCCATGGTTGGGCAACGAAGTTTTCGACCTTGTCGACACCGGAAAGCTCAAGGAACGAGAAGGGGACACGTCACAAACAAATGGCCTTGCCCCTCAGCCTGACAAAGAAGGAAACTTCCTGCAGATCAAGGCGTGCTCGGTTCTCTCAGAGGGCTTCAGGATCAACAAAAAGATGAACAGCAGCCTCAGCGGCCAACAAAGGCTGGAACATGTTGCACATGGCTCTCAAGACCGCAGGTCTTTTGAAAGCGAACCGTGTGATCAATCAAGAGGTCATATTTGTCAGATTCCTCCTGAGATGGAATATCCACCTTCTTTTGGTGCGAGAATGAAGTAGCCAGCTTATGCCCCCAATCATGCGCCCAGAAGATGGTCGAACATCCTCGGCTCGGCAATTTTTTGTTGGGCTGGCGCCAGCTGGCTGACAGGTGTGCTTACGCGTGCTATGGCTTTTTTTCCAAAGCCACCCAGCACATCTGAAAAGCAGACATTGAAGACATCATGTTTGTGATCTTTGAAGGGCAGGTGATTGAGATGCTATGGCTGGTCACATTTGGACAGACGCCAGCAACCTCGTGACAGACAGCTTCAGCTACGCGTCAGACAGATCAGAAGGAAGCTATGCGTTTGATGCAGTGGCTTGGAAAGCAAAGCAATAGTGGTGCACGTCCGCAGTGAGGACTAGTGTTTGAGTGTTGCCCAGCGTCGAGTGTTCCAGTGCTGCGCAGGTGTTGAGTGTTGCCCAGAGCACCAGTGTTGCCCAGTGTTGAGTGTTCCAGTTGTCCGGATTGCGTGTTCCAGTGTTGCTCACTGTGCGCTCCAGATAAATTGCCGTTTGCTGACTACCAAAGCCTCAAACTCCGAACGGCCATGTTCACTGCGGGCGTGAATGTGTAAAGCCGCAGCGGAGTGAAGGAGGTGAGTTGATAAATGCGGTCCTGTCAGGCAGCCTCTTCAATGCCGACACACGTCCGCCAATTGGCAATAGCGCGCAGTACGAAACACGGCCCTGATATCATCGCATTCGAAGGAGTTGGGCAGAGAGAGGCAATGTTTGCTTACTGGGGCATCAAGCGTGTCCTGGCTGGCTCGAGCCAATGGCTCAGGGTCGGCCAGCGGCTCTGCCTTTGCAAGGTGAACCCGCTGCGCAGAGTTCATGGATGCGCTCGCGGGAAGTGGTGGCCTCTGACCACATCAGCAGTGCGTGCTGGTCACTGTTTCGTGACGCATGGCTGGAGCTTGCCGCAAAAGAAGGAGCCAAAGACACCAAAGACATCAACGGCACCAAAGGAGCCAAAGAGAACAAGCGGCAGAGTTCGAAGGATACACATTACTCGAGTCACCATGACCACAGCCAAGAATCTGACAACCGCGATAATTCCAAGGAGAAACCAGTCACACCGAGGCAACGACGAAGTTGGAACAGCGATGTATTCAAAATGGCAAACCGCCGCCGCATTTACACCAGGCCGGAGAAACACACACACACACAGTCGCACAGCGCCTCTTTCTCAGACCCGAGTAGATGTTTTCAAAACTCGCGCAAAACAGAGTCTCGTCCAGTATCACACTGGCCAAAGCACACAAGTAATTAGATGCTGAAGGTCAAAAAAAGTGTGTCTGTTTTGTTCTGTGGTCTCCAGATGCTTGAACCTCATGCAGTCGCATGTTTTACGCAACCATTTGGCCCAAAAGCCACGCTGTTACAGCGCAATCTGCAGCCATATAGAGAGAAGGGACTCCTGGCTGTTTGTGCTGATAAACACCCATTGAGAATACCGAGATGATCTCCAGCGAGCATCTTCAAGATTCCTCAGCCAACTTCCCTCTCATCCGGGAACCAAGTACGACTTGCCAAGTACCATTGGTTGCCCCCAATCACCCCCGGCTGAGACGTGCAACCAACCAAAAATCCCGACCGCTGCGCACTACGCAGTTTCGGTGCTTGTCGCTACTGTGTCCTGGAGGATGAGCTGGAGAAACTCAACCAGCTCGAGGAGTGGAACCTGCGATTGCCAGAAGACCTGCCTCTAGACGCCTCTCAGACGGAGGTGGGAGGGTGGGGATGTCGAAGGCTGAGGCTGTTGAGTCCCTCGAATGAAAAGGTATTGGGCGAGCTTTGTCAGCAGCCCAAACGCATCCTTGTCCGGAACGCTGTGAACTTAACCCCTAGACGAGTGACGAGACCCTGATAGCACGGAACCGATGCGACCTGAACGAGCGCAAGCGAGAGTGTTTGTCTCAACCACGCCTACAATGGTGGTTTCCGTGAAAGTTTCGCAACCAGGCCGTGCAGTTCCTGGAGGACCAACGGGTGGCCATGGTGCAGGGCCCCCCAGGCTGTGGCAAGACTCGGACCGCCTGCGCGCTGCTAAAGGCACGGTCTCAAAGCCACATCCTTCAATCCTGGACCCCAATCGACCGGCACAGCTTCCTTCTTGATGTTTTGCGTGGTAGACTATTTACAGTTACGTCGTGACAAATAAGTAAAGTTTTTTCAATTCAAATATTAGATTCACGTGGAAACCCTGCTGTTGAAGAGATGTTGTTTTTGTGCTTTTGAGGGAGCTGCTGTGTTTTTCGATGCAACCCAACCCACTGCCTTTACGGAAGATGGGAGTGTACTAAGTTTGGGACCGGTGGGGTAGCGCCTTCTCAAACGGCAACAGCTATGGGGTCGGAAAACCAATCTTGTGTTTGGAGGTTTCCGGCAGGTTTGGGGGAGGCAGCTGTTGGACACCTCCTGGGATTTAATTGATTTTTGGTCGTGTTTTCTTTCACGTAAGCTTTCTGGTAGTCTTGGATTGGTAGTTTCGGGATTTGAAGCCCCAGATCCTTTGGAAACCAAAGCTGTCTTTTTTGTGACATGTTTCTCTTGGCCTGCAATGCTCTAAAGCCCACATCATGTTCTTGGGCCCTTGGGCCAGTTTCGACAAGTATTGACGCTGGGAGTTGGTTGCCCTTTGAGAAGAGGGGGGACCAACAATGCTTGTTGGTTTACTGCATGGCACGTTCGCAGCACCTGCAGGGTGTGGAGGATTTTGGCTACAAGGGTAGAAGCTTCTTGTTGTTAACGCAGGACCTGTTTCTTTTCTCACGAGGAAGGTAGCGAAGCAGGTAAACCAAATAACTTCTTTCGGGCCATGGCGTGATTGGTTGATGCGCAATTCGCCCATCTTTGGCCCCTTTCGTTCGCGTTAATGCACACCCATTTTGAGCTGGAGAAGAACGCAAAAGAAGGAGTCCTCGTCAAAAAAACTGTTTGCCGTAGCGCCACCCTCTGAGACAGAAGCACAAGCCGCAACCGTGGCAAACAAGCACTTTGAGGAGAATGCAACGAGCACACGGAAACAAAGCAGAAACAACAAGCCGCTCAAACACACAGACACGCAACAAACAAACCACCCTAACAAATCCAGCTGCGCTGTGTGTCTTCGAGCCCGCAGAGCGAGGGCAACCCTACCCGTAGGGTATACCACCCTAAGAAATTGAACAAGACAAGCAGCACAAGAGCCCACCAACTGCGGCTCGGGGTGGGAGTTGTGCATAAAAGGAAGCCAAAGGCGCACCACTGGTTCGTTTGTTGCTTTGGTGTTTGGTCTGAAAGCTGGCCGCCCCTGTCGCCTGATCGTTTCTGCCAGCTTCCCTGCAGATGTTCGATGGAGGTTTGGGCTTGCAAGACCATCCCCAAAGCGGTCCTGATCTGGATCGACGGGCAGCTTTCTCTGAGTGTTTTTGTTTGGGGGGACTTAAAGCGAAGCCGACATGGAGACGGAACATTTTTGTGAGAGAGAGCGAAAGAAAGAAAGAAAGAAAGAAAGAAAGAAAGAAAGAAAGAAAGAAAGAAAGAAAGAAAGAAAGAAAGACAGAGAGACAGAGAGAGAGAGAGAGAGAGAGATAGAGCGAGCCAAATTACCCGAACGGCACTCCTAATGTGGCTGGTTGCCCAATCAAAGCCAGCTGCTGTTTCGTTCGGTTAGTTTCTTTGGAATATTCTTCAAATCAAATTGCAGGGTCTTGTCCAATCACACTTAGATGATTGGATGGGCCGGGAGGACGAATCGCTACGTTGTTAGTTCACCCCACCCCCAGCAATTGCCACATAAACAAATTGTTGACCCGAGTTGCAAGGGTGCACAAGGGGGTCAACTCAAAGATGCATAGGGCACCTCCAAAAGACACAAGCGCAAGCACGCACGCACGCATGTGTGCACGCACTCACTCACAGAATGGTTTGCAATTGGGAAGTAGATGGCGCGGGCTTCCGCTTGGGCTTCATTTTGGTTTTTGACGCACAGAAAGGGAATAGTGCCACCTACTTTCTTTTCACTCTTTTGGGTTTGCCGCCTTGCTTTCTTTACCAAATAAGTCACTCAACTGACAGAATAGCTACCCCCCAAGTGGGTCACAGATCGGTTCCTTGTAAAGCAGGTGATTTGTGGATGCATCCAACCAGGAACCCTGTCCTGGGGTCATGACTTTGAAACTTTGGGGCAACCATGAAATCGCCTCAAAGGGGTTCCGCAAAAGGAGGCTGGGTTGTTGGATTCTCGCAAAGCCGCTTTTTCAGGGAAACCCAAGCCATCCCGCTTGAAGCATTCCTTCGCCGGCCCCCGCGAGGCTGCCAGCCAGCAGGGCAAGCGGTGCCTGGCTGTGGCGGACCGGGCGCCAGCGGAAAGCGCGGAATGCATTTCGCCTCAAGTTGAAGAAGGTAGCGATCAAAGGCGTAACCCTTGCACCTTGGGAAGTTTTTGTTGGTTTTCTTTTTTTCTTTTCGCCTTTGTCACAAGAGAGATCCCAAAGCCAGAAGTAGATCAAAACGATGGGCGGGCTTTGGTGTGCGACCGTCTTACCTGCATGACAGGCGCGTTAAGAAGTACTCCTTGACCAATCGTGCCCCATGGTAAAATAGGCCAGTTCTGGGCCAGTCAAACCGCCGAACGCCAGGACTCCAATACCGCGGCGGACCAACTCCTCCGCGGACTTCTGGGCTGCGGGGTCGAGGCCCGGCGCCGGATCCGCGAAAAGGCGATTTGTCTAAACCGGGGAACCTCGAAGTGGCTCCTGGCGGAATTCAACAATGAACCCTCCCCTGAAAAAGGGTGCCCCCTGAAAGAGGGTTCCCCCTGAAAAAGGGTCCCCCTCAAAAAGACACCCCCAACCCATGTCTTGTTAACTTGTTCGTTTTAGTGGGAACTATGGCCTCCCTCTTGCAGTTGGAGCGGTCACCCATCCGGACACGACTGGGCAGCATCGGCAGGCATCACTTCACTTGACCTGTTGGCCCACGACCAAGGTCGAACTGCGGCCTCCACTCCCAGAATTCCCAGCCGTCTCCGTGCCACAGCGGCTGTGGTGTGTCACCCGGTTCGCTCGAGCGCATCCAGGGAACCGAGCGTAGCAATTTGAATGGACCCGGCTCCTCGGATCCAAGGCCTTGGAGCTCAGGTCCAAATTTTCATGCACTTCTTGCCAACCCCAAGAAAAAATCAGCTTCAAAAATGTCTTTCCCCCAACCTAACAAGTTTTCGCAGGTAGCTT
>CAUJNA010003484.1:165000-217500 GCA_963377175.1 Effrenium voratum
AGTGGTTGAAATCCAACCACTTAACTGCTAAAATTTAATTGTTTGCTCCCGTTCCAACGTCAACCAAGGTTTCACAGGGTGTAACTGGATAAGGCAGTCGATTCATATCGCCAAACCAAACAGGCCGCCGGTGAGGGGTTAGTTGGGGACTGCTTACGAGTCGCTGCCTGCCATTTGACAGGACATGAAGGGGGTCCCGGTGTGTTTCTTTCGAATATTTGTTTCGCATGACCGAGCCACAATCAAAACCCGGGTAGATGAAGGTTAGCAAAGGGGCAGTCCCAGCCGGAAATAGTTGCGGTCGCCTTTCTAATTCTTGAAGCATGGTTCTGGGTTTACCATTTCTGTACCAGGTTTTGACCGTGACTCACTTGTTCCCTTTTGCGCATGTTGCCAAGGGATGTTCGGACTTTAGCGCATTTTCTGTCAACGAATCTGGGTTTTCCAAAATTGAACCACCAAACTAATGAAGGGAGAATAACTTCCACCACCAATGAGTTTTTGCCAGCGATGTTAGGACTTTAGCGCATTTTTTGCCAACGAATGAATGGGTTTTCCCAAATGAACCACCACAAGTTGACCTGTTAGCAGGGGAGCAGATGTCGCAACCGAGAAATGGTTTGTTTCTGTTGGTCTGCTTTCTCTTTTTTGTGGGTGCAGATGGTGCAGGGCCAGGGTGGCGCGGAAACCCAGTTTCTTTCCCCTCGTTTTTTTTTTTTTTTGTGTCGCATCACTTGGCCCCGATTTGGGTGAGTTTCCCTCATGATTCTAGGGGCACCTTCCATTTCCATTCTTTCCAGGGATCCGAATCTTTTCAGGAAACCATCAAAAATTCAGGGAAAAGTTGAGATCGGTTTTGAAAAAAGAACGATGGTTGAAACATAATGGTTGGAATGAAGCCCTAGAACAATGGACACCACGTCAAGGACACCAGCCTTGGGATGCCCATTGGGTTAAGTCTCCGAGTCGCCCAGGTGAATCAGCCCCTTGGTGAGGTCATTGGAGCCTCGCTCGCTCGCGCGCCAAGGCCATTGAGGAGAGGATGGGCCAGCTGGAGGAGATGGGCTGCGAATTCCGAAGCCCTTGGGTTTTTTTTGGGCCCTTCAGCTCCATCGGTGCGCGTGGGGAATTCTCAGCTCCTGAGTTCATGAACTTTAAACACTTTTTGGGCTTGGACCATTTTAGTGGTAAGAAGAAACCTTGGTGACTGTCTTTGGGGCCACTCAGCCAGTGAGAATTTGAGTTCAGCCTCGGTGCGAGTGGGTGACTTTGAATTTAGTTTCAGTGTGAGTTGGGCATTTGAGTTTAGCCTCAGTGTGAGTGGGGAATTTGAGTTTAGCTTTAGTGTGAGTGGGTGACTTTGAGTTTAGCCTCAGTGTGAGTGGGTGAATTTGAAATTAGCTTCGGTTCGAGTGGGTGACTTTGAGTTTAGCTTCAGTGTGAGTGGGGCATTTGAGTTTAGCCTCAGTGTGAGTGGGGAATTTGAGTTTAGCCTCAGTGTGAGTGGGTGTATTTGATTTTTCCCGTGGTGCGAGTGGGTGAATTTGAGTTTAGCTTCGGTGCGAGTGGGTGACTTTGAATTTAGCTTCAGTGCGAGTGGGGGCATTTGAGTTTAGCCTCGGTGTGAGTGGGTGAATTTGAGTTTAGCTTCGGTGCGAGTGGGTGACTTTGAGTTTAGCTGCAGTGTGAGTCGGGCATTTGAGTTTAGCCTCAGTGGGGAATTTAAGTTTAGCCTCGGTGTGAGTGGGGAATTTAAGTTTAGCCTTGGTGTGAGTGGGTGAATTTGAGTTTAGCTTCGGTGCGAGTGGGTAGCTTTGAGTTTAGCTTCAGTGTGCGTGGGGCATTTGAGTTTAGCCTCAGTGTGAGTGTGGAATTTAAGTATAGCCTCAGTGCGAGTGCGTGAATTTAAGTTTAGCCTCGGTGTGTGTGTGGGTGAATTTGAGTTTAGCTTCGGTGCGAGTGGGTGACTTTGAGTTTAGCTTCAGTGCGAGTGGGTTACTTTGAGTTTAGCCTCAGTGTGAGTGGGCGCATTTGAGTTTAGCCTCAGTGTGAGTGGGTGAATTTGAGTTTAGCCGCGGTGCGAGTGGGTGTCTTTGAGTTTAGCTTCAGTGCGAGTGAGTGACTTTGAGTTTAGCCTCAGTGTGAGTGGGTGAATTTGAGTTTAGCCTCGGTGTGAGTGGGTGAATTTGAGTTTAGCCTCAGTGTGAGTGGGTGACTTTGAGTTTAACCTCGGTGTGAGTGGGTGAATTTGAGTTTAGCTTCGGTGCGAGTGGGTAACTTTGAGTTTAGCTTCAGTGCGAGTGGGTGACTTTGAGTTTAGCCTCAGTGCGAGTGGGTGAATTTGAGTTTAGCGCCTCAGTGTGAGTGGGAGAAATTGAGTTTAGCCTCGGTGCGAGTGGGTGACTTTGAGTTTAGCTTCGGTGCGAGTGCGTGACTTTGAGTTTAGCCTCGGTGTGAGTGGGTGACGTTGAGTTTAGCCTCAGTGTGAGTGGGTGAATTTGAGTTTAGCCTCGGTGTGAGTCGGTGAATTTGAGTTTAGCCTCAGTGTGAGTGGGTGACTTTGAGTTTAGCTTCACAGTGTGAGTGGGTGAATTTGAATTTAGCTCAGTGTGAGTGGAGAAATTAAGTTTAGCCTCGGTGTGAGTGGGTGAATTTAAGTTTAGCCTCGGTGTGAGTGGGTGACTTTGAGTTTAGCTTCGGTGCGAGTGGGTGAATTTGAGTTTAGCTTCAGTGCAAATGGGTGACTTTGAGTTTAGCCTCAGTGTGAGTGGGTGAATTTGAGTTTAGCCTCACTGTGAGTGGGTGACGTTGAGTTTTGCTTCGGTGCGAGTGGGTGAATTTGAGTTTAGCCTCATTGTGAGTGGGTGACTTTGAGTTTAGCCTCAGCGTAAGTGGGTGAATTTGAGGTCAGCCTCAGTGTGAGTGGGTGACTTTGAGTTTAGCCTCAGTGTGAGTGGGTGAATTTGAGTTTAGCTTCCGTGCGAGTGGGTGACTTTGAGTTTAGCTTCAGTGTGAGTGGGTGCATTTGAGTTTCGCCTCGGTGTGAGTGGGTGAATTTGAGTTTAGCCTCGGTGCAAGAGGGTGAATTTAAGTTTAGCCTCGGTGCGAGAGGTGAATTTGAGTGTAGCCTCGGTGCGAGTGGGTGAATTTGAGTTTTTCTTCGGTGCAAGTGGGTGACTTTGAGTTTAGCCTCAGTGTGAGTGGGTGAATTTGAGTTTAGCCTCGGTGCGAGTGGGGAATTTAAGTTTAGCCTCGGTGCGAGTGGGTGATTTTTTAGGTTAGCTTCAGTGCGAGTGGGTGACTTTGAGTTTATCCTCGGTGTGAGTGGGTGACTTTGAGTTTTGCCTCAGTGTGAGTGGGTGAATTTGAGTTTAGCTTCAGTGCGAGTGGGTGAATTTGAGTTTAGCCTCAGTGTGAGTGGGTGAATTTGAGCTTAGCTTCGGTGCGAGTGGGTGACTTTGAGTTTAGCGCCTCAGTGTGAGTGGTCGAATTTGAGTTTAGCCTCAGTGTGAGTGGGTGAATTTGAGTTTAGCTTCGGTGCGAGTGGGTGAATTTGAGTTTAGCTTCGGTGCGAGTGGGTGTTTGAGTTTAGGCTCAGTGTGAGTGGGTGAATTTGAGTTTAGCTTCGGTGCGAGTGGGTGACTTTCTGAGTTTAGCCTCATTGTGAGTTGGTGAAATTGAGTTTAGCCTCAGTGTGAGTGGGTGAATTTGAGTTTAGCCTCAGTGTGAGTTGGTGAAGTTGAGTTTAGCTTCAGTGCGAGTGGGTGAATTTGAGTTTAGCCTCGGTGTGAGTGGGTGAATCTGAGTTTAGCTTCGGTGCGAGTGGGCGAATTTGAGTTTAGCCTCGGAGCAAGTGGGTGAATTTGAGTTTAGCCTCGGTGCGAGTGGGTGAATTTGCGTTTAGCCTCGGTGCGAGTGGGTGAATTTGAGTTTAGCCTCGGTGCGAGTGGGTGAATTTGAGTTTAGCCTCGGTGCGAGTGGGTGAATTTGAGTTTAGCCTCGGTGCGAGTGGGTGACTTTGAAATTTGAGTTTAGCTTCAGTGTGAGTGGGACATTTGATTTTAGCCTCAGTCTGAGTGGGTGAATTTGAGTTTAGCTTCGGTGCGAGTGGGTGACTTTGAGTTTAGCCTCAGTGTGAGTGGGTGAATTTGAGTTTAGCCTCAGTCTGAGTGGGTGAATTTGAGTTTTGCTTCGGTGCGAGTGGGTGACATTGAGTTTAGCCTCAGTGTGAGTGGGTGAATTTGACTTTGGCCTCGGTGCGAGTGGGTGAATTTGAGTTTAGCCTCAGTGTGAGTGGGTGACTTTGAGTTTAGCTTCACTGTGAGTGGGTGCATTTGAGCTTAGCCTCGGTGTGAGTGGGTGAATTTGAGTTTAGCCACTGTGCGAGAGGGTGAATTTGAGTTTAGCCTCGGTGCGAGTGGGTGAATTTGAGATTAGCCTCGGTGCGAGTGGGTGACTTTGAGTTTAGCTTCAGTGTGAGTGGGACATTTGAGTTTAGCCTCAGTCTGAGTGGGTCAATTTGAGTTTTGCTTCGGTGCGAGTGGGTGACTTTGAGTTTAGCCTCAGTGTGAGTGGGTGAATTTGACTTTAGCCTCGGTGCGAGTGGGTGAATTTGAGTTTAGCCTCAGTGTGAGTGGGTGAATTTGAGTTTAGCCTCAGTGTGAGTGGGTGACTTTGAGTTTAGCTTCACTATGAGTGGGGCATTTGAGTTTAGCCTCGGTGCGAGTGGGTGAATTTGAGTTTAGCCTCGGTGTGAGTGAGTGAATTTGAGTTTAGCCTCAGTGTGAGTGGGTGGATTTGAGTGTAGCCTCGGTGCGAGTGGGTGAAGTTGAGTTTAGCCTCGGTGCGAGTGGGTGAATTTGAGTTTAGCCTCAGTGTGAGTGGGTGAATTTGAGTTTAGCCTCAGTGTGCGTGGGTGACTTTGAGTGTAGCCTCAGTCTGAGTGGGGGAATTTGAGTTTAGCCTCACTGTGAGCGTGTGAATTTGAGTTTAGCCTCAGTCTGAGTGGGTGAATTTGAGTTTAGCCTCAGTGTGAGTGGGACATTTGAGTTTAGCCTCAGTGTGAGTGGGTGAATTTGGGTTCAGCCTCAGTGTGAGTGGGGCATTTGAGTTTAGCCTCAGTGTGAGTTGGTGAAATTGAGTTTAGCTTCAGTGCGAGTGGGTGAATTTGAGTTTAGCCTCGGTGTGAGTGGGTGAATCTGAGTTTAGCCTCAGTGTGAGTGGGTGACTTTGAGTTTAGCTTCACTGTGAGTGGGTGCATTTGAGTTTAGCCTCAGTGTGAGTGGGTGACTTTGAGTTTAGCCACTGTGCGAGAGGGTGAATTTGAGGTTAGCCTCGGTGCGAGTGGGTGAACTTGAGATTAGCCTCGGTGCGAGTGGGTGACTTTGAGTTTAGCTTCAGTGTGAGTGGGACATTTGAGTTTAGCCTCAGTCTGAGTGGGTCAATTTGAGTTTTGCTTCGGTGCGAGTGGGTGACTTTGAGTTTAGCCTCAGTGTGAGTGGGTGAATTTGACTTTAGCCTCGGTGCGAGTGGGTGAATTTGAGTTTAGCCTCAGTGTGAGTGGGTGAATATGAGTTTCGCCACGGTGTGAGTGGGTGACTTTGAGTTTAGCTTCACTGTGAGTGGGGCATTTGAGTTTAGCCTCGGTGTGAGTGTGTGAATTTGAGTTTAGCCTCAGTGTGAGTGGGTGAATTTGAGTTTAGCCTCAGTCTGAGTGGGTGACTTTGAGTTTAGCCTCGGTGTGAGTGGGTGACTTTGAGTTTAGCTTCACTGTCAGTGGGTGACTTTGAGTTTAGCTTCACTGTGAGTGGGTGAATTTGAGTTTAGCCTCAGTGTGAGTGGGTGACTTTGAGGTTAGTTTCACTGTGAGTGGGTGCATTTGAGTTTAGCCTCGGTGTGAGTGTCTGAATTTGAGTTTAGCCTCAGTGTGAGTGGGTGAATTTGAGTTTAGCCTCAGTCTGAGTGGGTGACTTTGAGTTTAGCCTCGGTGTGAGTGGGTGACTTTGAGTTTAGCTTCACTGTGAGTGGGTGAATTTGAGTTTAGCCTCGGTGCGAGTGGGTGAATTTGAGTTTAGCCTCGGTGCGAGTGGGTGAATTTGAGTTTAGCCTCAGTGTGAGTGTGTGAATTTGAGTTTAGCCTCAGTGTGAGTGGGTGAATTTGAGTTTAGCCTCAGTGTGAGTGGGTGAATTTGAGTTTAGCCTCAGTGTGAGTGGGTGAATTTGAGTTTAGCCTCAGTGTGAGTGGGTGAATTTGAGTTTAGCCTCAGTGTGAGTGGGTGAATTTGAGTTTAGCCTCAGTGTGAGTGGGTGAATTTGAGTTTAGCCTCGGTGCGAGTGGGTGAATTTGAGTTTAGCCTCGGTGCGAGTGGGTGAATTTGAGTTTAGCCTCGGTGCGAGTGGGTGAATTTGAGTTTAGCCTCGGTGCGAGTGGGTGAATTTGAGTTTAGCCTCAGTTTAGCGAGTGGGTGAATTTGAGTTTAGCCTCAGTGTGAGTGGGTGAATTTGAGTTTAGCCTCGGTGCGAGTTTAGCCTCGAGTGGTGTGAATCAGTGTGAGTGGGTGAATTTGAGTTTAGCCTCAGTGTGAGTGGGTGAATTTGAGTTTAGCCTCAGTGTGAGTGGGTGAATTTGAGTTTAGCCTCAGTGTGAGTGGGTGACTTTGAGTTTAGCCTCACTGTGAGTGGGGCATTTGAGTTTAGCCTCGGTGTGAGTGGGTTGAGCCTCAGTGTGAGTGGGTGAATTTGAGTTTAGCCTCAGTGTGAGTGGGTGGATTTGAGTTTAGCCTCGGTGCGAGTGGGTGAATTTGAGTTTAGCCTCGGTGCGAGTGGGTGAATTTGAGTTTAGCCTCGGTGCGAGTGGGTGGATTTGAGTTTCGCCGTTTAGCCTCGGTGTGAGTGGGTGAATTTGAGTTTAGCCTCGGTGCGAGAGGGTGAATTTGAGTGTAGCCTCGGTGTGAGTGGAGAATTTGAGTTTAGCCTCAGTGTGAGTGGGTGAATTTGAGTTTAGCCTCGGTGCGAGTGGGTGAATTTGAGTTTAGCCTCGGTGCGAGTGGGTGCATTTGAGTTTCGCCTCGGTGTGAGTGGGTGAATTTGAGTTTAGCCTCGGTGCGAGAGGGTGAATTTGAGTTTAGCTTCACTGTGAGTGGGTGCATTTAAGTTTAGCCTCGGTGCGAGTGGGTGACTTTGAGTTTAGCCTCGGTGTGATGAGTGGAAATCACAGCTCGGTGGGATTCATGTCCAGCCACTTTTTATGAAGGGCCCTGCTGAAATTCATGGGCGCAAGGTTACAAGGGCACGGGCGTGGTCAGATTCCAATGGCTTCGTTGTATCTTCGGGTTTCGAGTCGGCCTTGTGATGCTCACACAGGATAGGAAGCTCGGGAGAGCTCGTCCCAGCCAAGGGACGTATGCATTATAATTCAGCCGTTTGAAGCCTGGCAGAGGAGCCCGTTGTCCCTCAACAACCACCGATCATGGGGCCGCCATTTTTGTCTTCCCTGTAGGGGTATCTTTTTTGGGGTCTACCTGGAGTTGCTTAGGTTGCCAACACAAGTCCATACTTATTTTCGTGCCCAGGACCCCGAAAACGTCAGCTGTTCGTCTGCTTCACTTGTTCCAGACCCTCGATTTAAGCTTAAACCCGGCTTCTTGGATGGATATGGGTCAAAATGAAACCATCAGAGGACCGCTGGTTGTAGTCTTTGTTTCCATTTGCCAGGGCAAACCATGTGGGGTACCTATTTTTGACCAGCCAAATGTTTTAGAGATGGCATGTTAATTAGTTTGCTAGGAAGTACTCGGTACATGGAACCAGCTCTTACATTTTGAGCCACAGCCACCTGGAGTCTCCTTCTGACCCTTTTCATGGGTCCATGACCCCATGATTTTGCCAAATGACACCATTTTTAAAGGGTCAGAAGGAGACTCCAGGCAGATGTTTCTACTTAAACCCGGATTCCCTCCATTTTTGTTGGGGGGGTACCTATATTTGAAGAGGTTTTTCCGGACCCCGTGTTTGACACCCGGAGGAGACGGTGAACCAAGACCGCCAGCGCCTGCGGCAAGGCTGCGAAACCTTCGACGGCCGCATCTTCCAGGTGCCCAGCGAGGCGCCTCGCGGGTGAGCTCGATCAGGCCAATAAGGAAGTGAACGGGTTTGTGTGGCTGGTCAATCCCAGTGGGTAGCTTTGTTTTGCATGTTGCTTGGGTGTTAGGACTTTAAACTGTTTGCCAACTATTGGGTGTTCGATCAGATTTGAGGTTGCATGTTGCGTTCCGTTTTTACATCATTTCGGGTTATGATGTAAGGCATGCAAGGGCAAACATTGCCCGCCCCAAAGGTGCTGTTTCACTTGTTGAAAGGGTTGTGGTTTGTCATAAGGCCCAATGGGCAATTGCCCTCTCCACTCACAGATCGCACCTGTTGACGGGTACCTGGAAGATCAATTTGCTGAAGGGACCCATCAATTTGGGTGCCATGATAGTTGGAGGGAGGGTACCCAAGAAAAGAACACATTGGTTTTGCAGACCTATCTTTCCCCGTGTCTTTCTCTTTCGTCCCTTTCTCTCTTTCTCTTTGTCTGTTTGCCTTTCTCTTTTTTATTTCTCTTGCTTCCCTTTCTCGTTTTCTTTCTGTCTGGTTTCTCTACCATTTTGTCTTTCTTTGTCCTTTCTCTCCCTCTTTATCTTTCTCTTTGTCTTTCTCTTTCTCCTCTTTCTCTTTCTCCTTGTTTTCTCTTTGTTATTTTCCCTCTTTCATTCATTCCCCAGCCTGCGAAAGCGACAACGCGCAACAGAAGACTCCGAGTATCTCCGAGTTCTTTGGAGGCTAACCCTCGAAAGTCTGCAGAGGGTCACGTGAGAGAAGCGAAGCCCAGCACCGCAGCCACCACTTGCAATGGGCCCGTCGCCGAGACCGCCCCGAACCCACACCGAGATTGCGACATCGCCACGGAGCTGGCCCAGAGCACACGCCCAGGTGCTCTGGGCCACAGTTTTAATCAGTTTTGCATGGCATGTTCCGCGTGCAACAGGTTATTCTGAGAAACGCAACTCAGTTGGTTCCAGTACTACGGGAGATCCTTCTAAGCTTCCTTTGATTATTTCAGGCCACCTTCAATATGGACCAGAATCAAACAAATCGTTGTTTGTTGGAGGAAATATGTTTTCCAAGAGGGGCATGGTCAAAGGCGGCAGACCTATATATCTATCTCTCTCAAAAAAATGCTGGTCGTTTTGTTCCCAATCCGCTGGCATGTGGAGGTCCCCGGATTCCAAAGCCATCCCAACTTGTTTGGGTCTCCACGGGCAATTCCGGGCCCGTAGGCAGTGCCGGTATTTCGTGTTCGGTACCAACTTGACAGGGTAAAGGGGTCTTGCTTTCTGTTGGGCTTCGCCTTTGGTATTTTACCTTGTGGAAACTGAATGTTGCCCCCCCCCCCCCGCCCCCGACAATGAGCCCTCCCGCTGTGCAGGCCGAACACGCCGAGGGCCTTGCGTGGCTTGTGCCCTGGCGTCATGGTGCGAGATCCCTGAGGCTGACAGTCGCTGTCCAGGCTTGTGCAACTCTTGCATTCGGATCCAAAGAACATCTTCACGTGCTCAGCCGTGTTGAGGGCGAACTTTGTTTCCTTTGGAGGGGGGGGAATTGTTTTGTTTTGAGACTTGGTTTGCAATGTTTAGTCGCCTTCAGCGGCTTAGAATAGTTTTTTGGAATTGGTGTGTGTGTGTGTGATTTCAATTGAACCCCCAGGAGCTTGGATTTGTTGTCGGGGCCAAACAACCCGGGCGCAAGCACCCTTCGAATAACCTAACCCTATAACACGCTCCCTGAATCTGGCCCCACACGGAGAGAACTCACGTAGTGGTCCAACAATTGATGTTGCGTTTGGCTCAGGAAGGGACTTTGGGCTAGTGCAGTACAGTAGGGGACTGGTACCAGTTGCGAGGCCACCCCCCCCTCCCCACCAATTGCGGGAGCCCTTCTGGGGCGACATGACCAGGGAACTGTTGCAATTGTTGAGCCCAACAGGGTGCCCGGACCTGCCGAATGCATCCTGAATGGTCTGCCAGGCGCTTGTCATACGGTTTGCTTTAGCTTATCCAGGGGCACACCTTTCGAGCCCTGGCAGAGGCCCCATGCCATGTTTTCGTTCGACCAGCTGGGGCTGTTAACTAGGATTGGACTCGGATGCATTTGATTGTTGGTGTTTCAAGGTGGGGCGAAAGGGACATGCTTGCAATTGTCCTTTTGATATTGCGAAAGCACCCATGTCAACGTGCTATTCCGATGCAATGAGTTGGGCCGTGACTCCACTCAACCAACTCGGCCGCCTCACTTTGGTTTCTTATGCATGGGGCCTACAGCCGAAAACGAAAACTCAACCTGGGAATCATCTCCTCAACCCAACTCGGCCGGCCTCGCAATCTCCCCCATTTGGGTTGGCTTCATGCTCGCTCTTAGGAGGCTAGTCAGGGCCTCAGAATGTAAAACATGGCGTGTTGGCCCAGGATCAACCTGAATTTCCTTTTGGGTGATGTGATGTTTACCGGTCACTTATCTGGGGTCATTAAATTGTTTTTTGTCTTTTTCTTCTTTTTTTTTTGGGGGGGGGGGTTATCAAAGTCAGTAAATGGTTGCTTGTTTCTAGTCAACTCACCACTGAACGGGGGTGACTTTGATAGTAAAATAATGAGGCCAGAAAGAGGCACCCCCCCCCATTCCTCAACCAGGAGCTGTTAGTCTTATTTGTCTTCAGGGTTCCCACCAAACATAAGCTTGTTTGACCCATCGTGCCCCATGGTAAAATAACGAGTTGCCAGCTAAACAATCAGAACGAAACCGGCGGCGTGCCCCAAGCGGAAGCGACCGAGGCGGGGAAGCTGCGCAGAGGCGAGGCGGTCGCCTGGGACATGGAGTGGATCCCCGACTCGAGGAGGCGACCTGCGTGGTTTGGCGCTGGGTGGCGCTGGGCGGCGCCTTTTTTTTTTTTTGTGTGCGTGGGTGTGCAACCAAACATATTGTTTATTGCATGTTGCCAAGGGATGTTAGGACGTTAATGGGTTTTCTATTAAACCACTAAAAGTTAAAAACTTTTAGCAGGGGAGCAGAAAGCAACCGAGTATTGGGGGGTGATCAAACAGGTCTTTCACATGGGATGAAACATAGATCCTTTTAGTGTTTAGTGCTAGTTTCCATTTAACCCGTCTGGGATCTGAGGGCAGCCCAGTATTGGGGGGTGATCAAGCAGGCCCTTTTCCTGGGATGACCATGAGGAAGATCACTAAGAGGATGTTTCCGAAATTGGACAACTTACCCATGATCATTTGATCCACATATTCAAAATTCGGGTGGGTGAAGCTTAGTAAGGGACAGTCCCAGGAACACCAGCGGAAACGCTGTGTTTTTATTTTGACTCAGTGGGCCAATATTGATCAGGGCTCCTTAAAAGATGCATGTTGCAACCATTTGAAACATGGCATTTTCCGGCAACATACAGGGAAACCACCATTTACAAGTTACCAAGTTGCAATGTTCAGGTGTACAATGGAAGGATCCCTGTTGATCAACCCCCCATATGTCAAGCGCTTGAATCGCAGGAGCCAAAACCCAGTGGAGCTGCTGCACTCGCGGCGGCAGAGGGGGAACCGGGGAAACGACTCGACCGGTCGGATGGAGCCGGAGCCCGGCGCAGTGATCCGATGTTGGTCTCAGTTGTTCAAAGTTTAGTTTATTACCTTTTGGTTTTCCCTTCTTGGTCTACTTCTAGTAGAGGTCCCAAAAGGTGATCATTTGTTTCCAGGTCCTTTGCGCAAGTGAGTTGTAGGTGCTTCACTTGGGAATTCGGCCCTCCGTTGATTTCCTGTCGCAAAAGTGACACCAGACCTGGAACCATGGGATATTCTCGAAGGCTTAAGGACCTTTGCCAAGCACGGGGGGGGTCCATGGGCGAAATCATTGCAGTGTGAACTCTTTTCGCGGAGTAGATGTTGAAGATGTGCGCTCGCATATTTATGGGGCTTCACTTCAAGGGCAACTTCCCCCAAATCCGCCATGACATGATCGACTGCGAGGTTCCTTGTGTGACTGCCAAGAGACTGTTGGATGAACATCAATGTTAACTTCAGGCTAATTCGGAGAATTGCAGCAATCAAAGGAATCCACTTGGCAGGAGTACACTGAAAGAGAAGCACCCCTGATGAGCAGTGCCCTCCTTTTGACAATCCAAAGTTGAAATTAGAGAGAACACGAAACCAATGAAAGGGAATCCACGGCCTTACAAATAAGTCGTAAGGCTCTGCTTTGTGTGCACCCACCTTTCTCCTACCCTTGTTCCATTCCTTCCCTTTCCTTGCATCCTCCCTCCCTCCGGTGTGGCAGTCGCAAGTCAGGTTTGGTAGGTGGAGGGCACATGATGCAAACTGAGCTCTGAGGCAGTTTGCGGACGATGACACGGCGCTACTGGTGAAGATGGGGGGCAAGAGACAACTTCCGAAGGTGCCCAGAAGAGATGAGACGCCTTCTGAACGAGCGCGCGCGGAGTAATTACAAGCGAGAGCTAGGGCGAGTTTGATTCCCGGGGGGGTCACTTTTAGGGGAACAACCCGCCCTTGTCACAAGTCCATGTGCAATGTTTCTGGGTTGACGTTAGTCAGGCGGGTCGCTGCATGATGCTGCATGTGTCCCTGTTGGTGTTTGGCCGATGGTTTGCCAACATACCCTCCCACCAACTAACATGGAACTTGACAGGGGGGTTCTTGAAGATCCTTTTAAGGGGACCCCTGTCAGGTTCCATGTTAGTTGGTGGGAGGGTACCTTTCTTTCTTGCCATTTTCACCCTTTGTTGGCGGGTTGCAGCTGGGCAAAAGCATTGACCGTGTCTCTTCCGGGGAGTTGGTCGGCTCCCTCACGCCCTCAGGTCGTGAGAGAGCTTCTCACGTCGTCCGACTGCATCAAGGTGACAGTGGGCCAAGACGATAGAGACAAGGTGCGGTCGAGGGTGGGCAGGTTTGGTGCCCCAAGCTAGTCTGTCACTGACTTAGTCAGTCAGTGAGTTTGTTAGTTGGTTGGTTAGGTAGGTAGTTAGTTTGTTATTTAGAACCAACAAGCCACTTGACCAACCAACTACTGAACTGACTCTAACTAACCAACCAACTAACTATACCAGTAAGACTAAGTAACTGTCTACCTAAACTAACCACGGGGTCGATATTTGCACGTGCCCTTTTGCAGCACCCATCCTCGTGAGCACCCGTTTTCCAATGTCGGGTGAAGCCTCGCATTGGTTCCTTGATCCACTCATAGGAAGCACTGTGGATGGACGAAATCCTGCAGCACCTCAGAAATTCAGAAACCCTGGAGTGATGATTCCAATGTACATGCCAACAAACAATGGTTTCAACCATGGTTTCTTAGGTGGTGCGAAATGGATTTCGCAACCATCCACCGTATGTGGGCAGAGATGCCTGGAGGTCGAGCAGTCGTTCGAGCTGACGGCCGCGAATGTGGTCGACCTGCCCCGCGGATCCACGGATGGATCGGGCTTGTGGGCCGAAACGTATGGCTTACTGGGGAATACCCTCCATGGTGACCGGTTTGGACACAAGTCCAGATGCCACTTGCGTCCCCAATGCGTTTGGGTTCCTGTTGCACGTGTGCGGTTTTTGGGGAGGAGTTGCGCATGTCTTGATCCGAGTCTCGTGGGAGTCAACAGTTGCTCCGGAAGTTGGCCCAACTACCTCGAACCATTCTCAAGAAGTCCTTGCCCCATGGTTGGCTTTATCAACCAGGGTGCTGCCGCCCCCAACCCCCACTGCACCCGTAGTTGAATCCTCACTTCTACCATCATGAGGAGGACTTGACCCTTTTTCCTTTATGGGTCCAAACAAAAAGAGACCCTGGAATGATCATTCCCCAGCAAGTAATGGTTTCAACCATGGTAGCAAAGTGGTGCTCAGCATGGGTCCCAACAAAATGGATGGTTTTTTGATGGTTTCCTGAAAAGATTCGGCCCTGGGTTAAGAATGGAAATGGAAGGTGGGTGTCCCCTTTTCCCCTTATGGGTCCAAACAAGAAACGCCTGGCCTTGGATTTTCCCGCAGCTCGAGTCAGTCGAGGCAGAGCCTGGCGCAAGAGAAAGGCCTGGGCAGCAGCCTGGGCCTGCAGAAAATGGCACAGCTCTTCGGGATGAAGATGTTTAAGGACTCCTCCGCTGTTTCTTTTTTTTGCTGGGCTTTCGTTGTTTTTCCCCTTCTCCTTTTTTTTTGCGTGAAATTGATATGATCTGGCCAACGAGCAGTGTGCAATCCTCGACCTGTTTTATGCTATTTAGGGTCTATGCTGGTGTTTTGTTTGTTTTTTGCGGGCTCTAGCAAGCCGCACGAATTCCGTGGTTGTTAAACCCCCAAGCTAAGCCAGATAGTCGAAAGCTGCAGGGGTTCTAACTTCTAATAAAGAGGGGACAGTGATTTGCGAGATTGACGGCAGGCTAGGTGGCATGCAGTTTGGGGTCTATGCGTTTTTTTCTTTCTTTTTCTTTTTTTGCGGGCTCTAGTAAACCACAGGCATGCCGTGGTTGTTACCCCCCCCCAAGAGAGGAGCCCCCAAAAAGGCTGCAGATTGCTCTTGCAGATTGCTCTTGCAGATTGCTCTTGGTTGAAGCGTTTTTGCTCAGGTTGCAGATTGCTCTTGATTTATAGTTGTTTACACATGTCCCATCATCCTCAAACTAGTTTGTTTCAGGTGTGTGGTGCAGCCCGAACAGAAAAAAATGGCCGGGAGCTTGGCGTTTTGCTTATCTTAATCCAATGGAAGAGCATGAAGTGGGGCACTTCCTGCAGCGTGCAATGCGAACTAGATCGGACTAGAAATGCAACTTCAACCCCTGTTTTTGTTTCCCCTTTTTTATGTACCCCTTTTTCCGACTGGTCATAGGGAATTGAAAGGGAAACTGCAGCATGCGTTTGCCTGTTGTATTTCCAGTTGAAAGCCGTCCGGGGCACGTGCCCCAGGGGGGTAAATCATCAAGTGCCCTCCCCAAACAGGATATCG
This sequence comes from Effrenium voratum, assembly GCA_963377175.1. Lineage (NCBI taxonomy): Eukaryota > Dinophyceae > Suessiales > Symbiodiniaceae > Effrenium > Effrenium voratum. The sequence continues at coordinate 180,046 of CAUJNA010003484.1, forward strand.
GTACAGAAGGGCTCGGCAAGCAAAGTGTTGAATGTGCTTAAGGGGGGCTAGGTGGATGCACTTCAAACCTCTGCTTCAAACCTGCTAGGCGAAAGCAGGGGTTCCCTTAGTCCCTTTTCGGCCCGATTGAAAGTCATCGATGCGTGCGGGAAAATGTAGGGAGACCTGGAAAAGAGTTGCCAAGTGTCCAGGATCACACCATCACCATGTCGAACTGGGCTGGGCAGCTATCAAAGGAGCAGGTGCAGTATGCAGCAGAGGATGCCTACTTCACCTATCAGATCTACGACCAGCTCAGTCTGTTTGACGCTTTTCTGTCCAAGTGCACTCATGGCGCGGTCCCTTTGCCAAAGTTGAACCGTCTTGCTTTTTTTGGAGGGGGTGCAGGTTTTAGCCAACGGAAGCCAACCATGAGGTTTCCCGATTTGAGACAAAGCCGCTTGGTTTGTGGCAATGCATGCCGGGCCCCCTCGCCTTGGCGAGGGCTCGCTCTGCAACCAGTGCAGAATGGGGATTTGTAAAATAACAGGGGAACTCCCCCCCCCTGCCCAAGCAAAACAAAAGGGGGGGTTTCTCTTGAATTTTCCTTGGCACCAACCCCAAGAGAGAGCGCCTTGGCACCAACCCCAAGAGAGAGCGCCGTGGCGCCTTTTCGTTTCCCAAAAGTACTTGAAGAACCGGGGCCCGCCATTTGGAGAACTTGACGTGAAAGGCCTTGTGCCCGAGGGCTGCTTAATTCCAAGAAACCAAACCAAATGGCATTAGGAGCATAGGTGTCCTTTTTGGTTGTTTTGGTGGAAAATAGATGGCCCTGGTTTACCTGGTGGTTTAATCATCTACCAGGGCCATCTATTTCCCCGAAAGGACACCTATGATAAGGAGGGTGCCTGATCCTTTTAATTGATTGAAGCCAGTATGGGGCGTGCAGTGAGCTTCAGCACCTGGTGCAGGCTGAGCGATCCGGCAGAATACCGTGCCACAACAGGTGTCCACAACAGGTGTTTGACCTCCACTTAAGTCCAGAAGCGGGGTTAGCCCAACTCATGTCCACCACAGGGCTTGGTTGCAACTTTTCATATTAAGCGTGCAACTTTATGACGAGCTTACCTCGGTTGTCGATTGTTGTCATTTGCCTGGGATCCCTGGTTGATACCCACTTAATTGGATGGAATCCCACACCACCTAGGATGTTTTAAGCCCTACTAGGTCCCCCAGTAGTGCCCTTTTACCCTTTTTTTGTGGAGGCTCTACTTGAGAACCTAGCCTAAAAGTATTTGGATAGTGCAGAAGTTTGTCCATCCACCATGCTCAGTGGTGCCCGGTGCTGAGGACGTGCACGGCTCCGATGAAATCGAAACGGACGAGGCGCAGGATATCTTCCGCCAGATGAAGCGCCTGAGAAACCAACGCCTGCAGCTCAAGCGACAGCCCCCTGAGCCGAAAGCGACGTGAAAACGCACGCAGCGGGTCTTTTAGCCGCTGCCAAGTTTAGCTGCTGACTTGCCCATTTGGGAGACTGGGGGACTGCGGTACGGTAGTAGTGCACTGGTTTGTGATGAGGCTTATGATCTTGGGCTTGTACGTCTTGCTCTGCTGAAGAACGTTTGTAACTAGCAATAGCTGCAAGTTCTGAATGACGGGGCCCTCTACATGGTTTGTTGATTGTTGTAACATGCTGCCAGTTGCTGCTGCTCATTCAGGTAGCTGCAATTATCTTAGCACCTATCTTTCCATGCCTATTTGGCATTAGAATCGAGTTAGATTTCAAATAGTATCCTGTATGGGAATTAAACTTAGTTGGTTGTTTCTTCTAATTTGCCCGCACCTTAAAGCGAGTGAATAGAAACTCAAGCAAGATGGGTTAACAGGTTTACAGGTTTCAATTGCAACGATTTAAGCTTAAAACATGTTTCAAGTATATTTCAACTTAAGCTATTTATGTTGAAGTAGAATTATATAAAGAATTGGCGAGCACGCGTTCAACAAATGACTCGCGACAGATCCCGGCCCAAAATCAAACGGATGTGCGGCAAGTACTGGGATGGTTTGTGCCATTGCCACGTGTTTGTTTCTCAAAATTGGGGCTCAGAGGGGTGGGGGGAAGGGAGGGCATGGGCGGAGTTAGCCTCGCAGTTGAAATTCTGTACAGAGGGGGGAAGCCAATCTAGGAAACGGTTTGGATGCGCTCTTTGTGGATTTCACCTGTTCTTCCCCCTGTAGGTTCATTTTTAGTACTCTTTTAATACTCGTTTGATATCCTACAGGGGATCCACAAAAGCCGCCTCCAATCCGTTTCCTATAGGGCCAAAGGGATCAGCGCCGTGCGGGTGGCCTTGCTTTGTCTGGGCACATCCCAAGGACCTTGTTGAATGTTTGAGTGCCACGCACTGCAAGAAACCATGCAGGATATTTTGCCGAACCTTGTCCCCAATGGAAAGGGAGCCCGCGTTGGCCTGTTCTTCATAGGAAAGCCAAGAGCCGGAAACAAAAATGCGGGCCCAAATGGGCTGCCATGAGCGGCCATGGATCCTTTCTAAGGAGTTTTGCTCTTACTCTCTGAAAGCAGCTTTATCCCTTTTTTGTAAAGCGAAATGCGCCTGGAATTTATTTCCAGGCGACAATTTTCGGTTTGACTCGGCGAGCCTGGTATTCCCCCCCTGTAGGAACTCAACATGGTCTTTGATGGATCCTAATCGCAGGTCTACGCTAGACCAGTCAATCCTTTTGGCCTGAGGTTGAACAAGGTCAACCAGCACATCTGCCGGGAGATTGTCAAAAAGGCAGAGGCGGGCAACGGCAGTCGCGGGCGGTTGCTTGGCCCGGACAACAGAACTGCAAGAACGGATTGGAAGGATCAATCTTTACAGTGTCATAGCTGTTTCAGAGGGTTGTTCCCTGAACACTGTGCTATTTAGCAGGGGCTTGCCAGAACTCGTACAACGTTTATTTCCCAAAAACGGCGACGGCTGTGGGTTCGGCAGCCCTGAGATTGGGGCGGCGCTGGGGGTTTCGAGCAAGTTCGGGGGAGGTTGCTGGAAATAACCGTTGGAGCCATGTTTTCACCTTGTGCGTCAACTGCCCGCCCGCACGCACACATGCACAACCGCTCTATCAAATCTCTGTCTCTCTCTCTCTCTCTCCTTCTCTCTCTTTAAATCTCTCTCTCTCTCTCTCTCTCTCTCTCTCTCCTCGCACGCGCGAACGCAGCCCACACACGCCTCGCCCACACGCGCGCACGCGCCCCACACGCATCCACACACGCAAGAGGATCGTGTTTGAACAGGCTATGCTGGCCAGGGCCCTCGTTTACGACTCGTTAATTTGCTGATTAGAACTCTTTTTTGCAAGGTGAGGTGCAGATTTCGCGGCAGGCGCAACAGAGAAAGAGACAGGTAAGGCGAAACAGATGGAAGAGAAAGAAGAAGAGGAGAGAACGAGAAGGAGACAGAGAGAGAGAGAGAGAGACAAAGAAAAAAGGAAAGCAAGAGCAAAACACAAAATAAGGAAAAAGGAAAAAGTACCAAGCAAGAAGAGATATGAGAAGAAGGAAGAAATATTCGGAAGACAAAAAGCTTGCGGCGCGGGAAGGGCTCCTGCTTGGAAAGGCTTGGAAAACGCAATGCGCGCCACGGGGAAAGTACTTGCTGGGCGCATTGCCTCCAGCTGTTGGAAGAGTGTTGCCTAGGTCCCCCAGCTAGGTGTTCTTTCTCACCGTTTCTTTTTTGTTTGGGGGGTTCCCCTATTAAAATAGACTACAGAAAAAGGGTACCCACCCGAGGACCTAGTTGGCCCACGAGTCATATTGCGCCGTGGGTCATTCAGTCCGATTTGCATGTTGTCGTGGGTAAGGGGGTTTGGGGGGGAGGGCGGGGGGTGGTCTCAAGCATCGCATGAGTCGCAGAAGGCATCATGTGTATCGGTTCTAGTTTTGCTGATTCAGCTGGCTCAGATGTCCCCAGATTCATGCCTGATTCTCGCTTTGATTCTTCTACTTTGTTTGGCTGGAGATTCAGGAGCCTTCGGTGAACATTTGGTGCTCCGCCGGTTTTTCTTGGTTTGGCTTCCACACCTGGGTTCTCTGCTGGACACTTGCACTCAGACGCCGCGCCCTTTTCTTTCACACAACTTCATTGACTTGGGCGCCTGGGGGCCTTTGCTTCCGTGGCACTGGCATTTCGTGCTGCGGCAACACCTGCTCTGGCCTGGGCACGCATCACTTGCTTTGGCTGCAGCTGCCTGGGTGCTGTCCAGCCATCTGACACGCCTGCGTTTCTTGCCGGCCACGCATACTCCGGTGATGCCTAGGTCGCCCAGTAGTGCCCTTTTGCCCTTTTTTGGGGGGAGGGTTCCCCTACTAAAATACATTACAGAAACATGGCACCACATCTGCTTCCACCTTTTCCTCGCCAGTCCAGGTAGTGGTGTCGACCCTTTGCACCGCCAACTCCTGGATGTGGCGGCAGGAGCTCTTTGACGTTGTTCTTCTGGACGAGGCGACGGGACTTCCGGTTTGACTCGGAAAGCCACCCGCATTGAGGGTTCGGCAGCCGTTTTTGGTTGTGAGTCTGGGCCCTAGTCATTCAATGGGAGCCGAAGGAGTATTCCTGCCCCGGACCAGATGGCCCCACGGCTGTCCCGAGCCAACCGCCACAGATCGAGCAAACTGGGGAGCTGGAATTCTCGAATCTTCTGCATGGCTGCATGACAGTCATTTTGCGTGTGACTGTCCACGATTTGTGTGTGTTGATTACATGGCTTCCTGCATGAGCTTATTAAGCATGATTTGCAGATAAAGACTCATGAGGCAGTTCGAATCAAGAGGACTGCATCAGCCGAAGACATTCTGCCGGTTTCTTTCAGGGGATGGAAAAAAGCTTTCGGCATGAGAGTTGCCCCGAAAACGCATGCAAGCTAGACAAACCACGCAGGTGGATTCCACTGACTCGTCCCTGAAATCATTGAAATGAACAGCAAGTTGTATCTTTTTATGATAACTGCTCTTTGGTTGTCGTTTTTTTTAGATGCTCTTTGGCTGTGTTTCATGCTCACTGCCACTTAAGAATGGCTCTTCGGCCCTGTGTATTCACAGGCTTCTTTCGCCGCGCCTGGCCTGGCGTGGGTTTGGCTTGGCTCCTCCCAGGCGGGGCAGGCCACGGTGCCCCACGGGCTCATGGGCTTCCGGAAGCTGCAGGAGGGCGGGCGCCTGGCCGCTCGGCGTGGAAAGCGAGGCTGACACGTGGGAGGGGGGGGGCCAAAAGGGCGAAGTGGGGGAGGTGGGGGAAGTGCCAAAGGCAGGGGGGAGGGCATGGTTGTTGGGAAACATTTTTTACATTTTTGCTTATGGTGGTTTAGTGGTTGACATCCCACCACTCAACTGCTAAGATTTGAATTTGTGCTCCTTTTTCCAACGTCAACCAAGGACACGGCCGCGCCATGAGGCTTGAGGTACCCTCCCACCCTTTTCACGTGGAACCTGACTTGAGGGGAGCCGTGTCGGGTTCCATGAAGTGGTGGGAGCCGATTTCTTTGTGGTGGTAGAAAAGGAGGATCACAAGGGAAAGCATAATTTTTGGGGCCACTAGGCGCTTGACGTGAGTGTGTTTTGTTAGAGAGCAGTGATGTTTATGGGAACCCTGGGCGAGGGGGGACTGAGGGCAGGCTGAGGGGGTTGGGGAGGTTGGGGTGGTTGGGGTGGTTGGGGTGGTTGGGGTGGTTGAGTAGGGTTGCTCAAGGGACACATATCTGCATTGAAATTGGTAAACATCACATGTATCATTTGCCAGCTGATTTGGGAGACCAGGGGCCCTCCGGCGAATCATATCTTTTGGGGAACCCTGCTCCGGGTTGTTTGGGGTGTCCATTGCGTTGTGCTTCAAACAAGTGGATGGCCAACATGTCAGCCAGTAGAGGTTTACCGGCTGAGATGTTTCCGATGCACGTCATTCGTGGTCTTCGGTATGAATCCAGCTTTGTTTCTTGGAGTTCGTGGCCTGAAATGCTGCGGTTGGCCAATCTTGCTTGGGAGGAAGGTTTGCCGAACCTCCTAGCTGGGGAGGGTGGGGTTTGCTGATGGCTCGTTGGCTGTCCCCACGCTGCGCGCAACATATTCCCATTCCCCATGCGCCATGTCCAAGTTTCCAGGACACTTCAGATCCGCGAAGCGAGGTTTCCTCGTGACTCTTGGTGCTTGAGAGATTTGTTTTCAGGAGATAACAATTCGCAGCTCTTTACACCGAAGAGTGGCCTCTCCTCAACCGGGCCGGATTTGACGCAGCCGCATCCACCTCGCTTCCGACAATTCCAGTGGCCGAAACCCAACAGCCTTACTCTCTGATCAAGGATTGAACCGGACGGATTCTCATTCGCCTTGGACTGAGTTCGCCATGTGCAGATCATTCCGAGATGAGCTAGGGAGGGCCTACAGTGGACCGGCACCAAGGTGTACTGCTGCTTTGGAGCAAACCCGAATAGGCGTGTTTTTGGAGGCCACTCTTTTTGGGTTGCTTGAAAGGGCCAACAAAAGGAACACTGGCATTCTTGAGGTGCCCCGATTTTGACACACGCGCTCTGGCGCTAGCATTCCGAAGGGTATTCACTGAGGTCCTGATCGGCGACCCCATGCAGCTGCCACCGGTGTGTGTGTCCCAGATGGCGGCCCACCGGGGCTTGAGCACCTCCATCTTCGATTTCCTGCTTGGCCACTCGGGCGGTTGGGCCGGTTTGGTTGAAGGGATGCCCGGTGGCTCAGACAGCCCCTACAGTAGGTAAGCATAGGCGTCCTTTTAGGTTGCTTTGGTTAAACATAGCTGGCATTGGTTTAGATGGGTTTTGTTCCATTTACCAGGGCCATCTATTTTTCCCAAAGGCCACCTATGTGAGTAAGCCATGTGCCATACTTTTTTTTAGAGGCAAGTTCCCTTGGTTACCTACGGGTAAGCGGTAAATGGAATCACGGGGAATACATGTCACGATTCCACCGATTCGGGGAAGCCCAGATCACTTGCTGCAGTCAGCTCGTTGGACAGATCGTAGAGTTTTGCTGATACATGCTAACAAGGTTGAGTAAATCACATTGATGATGCATCGGCTAATTTGGAGGATCCTCTCAATTTGTGAGTGACGTTTTGTTTTTGGTTTTTCGGGTGTATCTGTTTTAAGGTAGGATTGATTCGAAGCCACGCAAGGGCAGCCATTGCAGACCAATATAGCGACGGGAGGCCAATGAGCCAGGGCCATATCGCCATCGCTCCCTCTGCTCGAAATGGCCATGGGGTAGGTGCACCACCCAGTTTAGAACCTATTTTAGTGGGGATTGAATTGGGGGTAAAGGGTTTTTACCCGCAGCCAAACCAGTGGCAAAGTTCCGCAGCGGAACGCAAGACGACCCAGTTTGCTGATCCACTCGGGCGGTGCTTCCCTTCCGCCCGACGTGCAAATGCAGAGAGGAAGATTCTTAAATTCACCCACCCTGAGCTGAGTGTAAAGGACACCTCTTGAAAAGGAACCTTGAGCAGAATCGCCCGAAGGAAACCTTGTAAAGGTGGCTCCGGATCACAATAGGGAAGAAATCAATCGTATGTTTGAAAGAGAGATCCATTTCATTCCCAAGACCGTGTTCAAGCGAGTATACCATAGGGAACTGGGAATTCGCCCTGTCTATCCTAAGAGGTCCCCAAGGATTCGAGCAATGCTGGCTTTTGCTTCGCGCCAGACTGCGGCCTGAAGCCGAAGATGCTCTCCATCCAGTGCCCCGGCTGGGTCGAGTTCGAGATATGGGTCTGAGTTTTAAGTAGGTGGACATCATTTAGTGGACATCACGTAGGTGGGGATCCATGTCCAGCAACTTTGGAGGGGTTCCCTATTAAAATATAGGTCACTGGCCCAGGTCGGATGGGCCTTTGTAGGCTTTCCCTCGAAATTCCTCAGACGTTGAAGCAGGAATTGGAGTCAGAAACACCTGGAAAGGGCCGCCTTGTCGATTCTAGGAGCCCTTTTTGGGAACCTGCCTTTGTTCACGCCACGAGTTCCGAGTTGAAGGGCAATCATTGGCGTCATCCCGCCAAACTCGCTGTGATCCTTCTCTCTCCGAACTGGGTTCCCTACTTACCATTACCCCCACCAAAGGGAAACTCTCGAGTTGGGGTCAGGTATCGCATGCAGCCCCTGATCAGCCTTTGGCCATCGGAGACCTTCTACAAAGGCCTGGCCACAGTCGCACGGCGCCATATGCCCGCGCGAAAAAGTGTTTGGAGGACGTGCGGAAGCAAAGAGACACGGAGACAAGCGGAGACAGATGGACCAAGGGACAAAGCGTGATAAAAGAAGCACAGGAAATAATAAGGATGGGAAAGGAACAATCGGATAGACTGACAGGCAGATAGACAGACAGGCAGACAAGCAGAAACAACAACTGTTGGAAAACACAAATGCCGAAGAGGGTCGATCCAAGCAAAACACCCTGGAGAGAAACGATCCAACTGTATGAGAACTGGCCGCCTTTCAGTGCTACCTGTGCACTAGTTAGGGGATGGGGTTTCAATCACTTTGCACTCGCGCCAGCTAAGGGGGCTACAGGGAAACAACCCCAGTTTCAGACTTAGCCCTAGCCCGGAAGCAATCAGTGGCAAAAGGGTTTTTTACAGAATGGTTACACCTAGGGCAACAGGGATGTACCGACTACATAATATATATATATATATATGTATATGCATACACAAATGCCATGTAGCCGCAATTTCCAGGGCAATGCACCCGGATTGCTACATCCCAATGGACCGCCGGAGTTTGCTCATCGGCTTGCCCTCCTGGGGGTCCGAAATCCGGGTAGATGATCCGGTTAAGGGCCAGTCCCAGAAAGAGAAATCGTTGCGGAGGTGTCCGCCTTCTTTTTTATTATTTTAATTGATTCTGGGATTAAGACCATTTTAATACCGGGGTTTGATTTTATGGCTCACCTGACAGGGGGTCCCTGCACGAAGTTAATCTTCCAGGTACCCTCCCACAGTTGCTATGTTAGTGGGAGGGAGGGTTTGCCCTCCTGGGTAGGTCACTGAGTTTTAGGATCCCAACCTGAGGCAAAAGCGAAGCAAACACTTCCAGAGGCCGGCTGCGGGACGGCATCATGGCCGACACCGCGCGTTTCCGCTCGCTGCCCTGGCTCCGGCAGCCCATCGCCTTTGTGGACGTCGCCGGGCAGGCGAGGCGAGCAGCTGAAGAGTCCAGAAGCTCGTTGCCGTTTCAAGTGCAGGTCCCAAACAATGAACCAAGAATTCCGAAAGAAAAAAAACACCAGCGGCCCTTACATGGTTTGGATTGGTAATTTGAGTATTTTGGACTTTGGTCGTTAAATTGCTGGTTCCATGGTTTGGGTTGGTGGTTTGGGTATTTTGGCCTTGTTCAACTGCTGGTTGGACTCAAACGGGGCGCAAGTCATCCACGTTGGATGCCGAAAATTCTCGGGAGTCCTTTTTGGTGAGAAAACGGGTCAAGTCACACCCGGTTTCTCAGGGTTCTGCCACTTCTGGTTTTCTTTTCGGCTTCCAACCTCGCCATGTTTCTTCATCATTTCGTCTGCGGCTAACGAGTTTAAACCTTTTTCTAGCCAGTCAGCTCAGTATCTCAGTTATAGTGAGGTCCGTGCCAGCGTTCCGAAGGGTTGAATGCCTGCTGTTCTCTTCACCAACCATTCCGTTCAGAACCCACCCAAGGATCGCCGAACCGAGCAGGGAATGAGTACTAATTACAACCCCCTTTCTATCAAGGGACTTTCCAGGGAGGTACAGAGGTTATATACCATTTGAGGGTCACATACTGCAAGATTATATGGGTGGTATGCCAGTAGAGCCGGCAAACCCGGTAGGCCTACCTATAATCGGTTTGTCGCAGCTTCTGGTCTCCCGCCGTACGCTCACACATGTTTTCTCGCATGGGCTTCTTCTTTCTTCAGCTCATTTGTGCGCAAACTATGTTCACTTAGTGTCCCTAGCACGGAAGGTCCTGCTTGGTAAAAATGGGTAGCTGATGGGCCTGATATGTTTTGCCTCAGAGTCAGAAAAATTTGGTTTTCCGTACTAAAGGGGGGTGACATAGCATCCATGGCTTCAACCGCCATACCTGGGAATGCCGTTGAATCTGCGGCCAAGTCATAACCGTCGGAGAGTTGAATCTTCGCGAGGAGGAGCTAGGGGGCACATCCTACTTCAACCTGCGAGAGTGCAACGCTGTCCGGGAAACTGTGCCTTGGCGCCTCAGGCGGATCAAAGAGACAGATAGGATGGCATAGGATAGGATAGGTTGGTCGATAGATAGATGGATAGATGGATAGGCATGTACATGCCGCGTTTGTTGTTCTTCTTCTCTTTTTCTCGCAGACATGATCTTGGTAGCATGGGTGAAGAGAACGAGGAAAGACCCTTACCAAGTTGGAAAGCCGGACAATATCACAGGTCTCTGTTTTGGGTGGGCCCCTGTCGGTTTTTCAGGTCAGTGGGTCAATGATATGGTTTAGGTAGTTCTCGCGGTACTGTAATACTCTCAGCTGCTCACATCTGCAAACATATACGCACCGCTAAGTTGCATGAGAGAGATTTACATATGCACAGGCTTGTATACATACACATATATGTACATTATGCATAAACACAAATAATATATCTCTATACATGTATATATATATACATGTATATATATATATCATATTATGTTTTTTTCGTATCAAGTGCTCAGCCACATGCTTCATCAGTCTCGGCACTTGATTTGTTCAGATGTCCGTTTGCAGCAAAGCCACCAAAAAGTCGGACCCGGTACCCGAGGGCTAAACCGGGGAAAGTGCCTGGGAAGCGTAATTGTTTGACTGTGGCTTGTCGAGCCTTCTGCCGCACGGGGCTGAACGGCGGAAAAGAATGGAAAATACCTTGACACGGAGCCAAAGAGAATCCCAAGGATGGTGGAACTCGGTGCAACGTGTGTGTGTGTGTGTTTTTGGGGGGGACCTTCGCTGTTTGAGGGGACACCCCTCCGTCAACCCACCAGGGGTCAAAATGAACCTATGCGAGTTGCAAGCGCGAAACGAGGCGAGAGACGCCGAGGCGCCCCCAAAGAAACCGAAGGAAGAGCCATACGGACGTACCATGCCCTACATGTTCCCCTCTTTCTGGATGGTTCGTTTCCACGACTGTTGATGAATCGACCATGTACGTGAGATGCTTGTGTGTTCATGTTTCGTATACTCAAAGAAGATAACTTCACACGACAAGCGTGATTGCGCGATTCCCGTGAGAAGAGCAAAACGACACCTGTTCAACGCAACAAATCGAAGCAAGCTGTCCGCCCGGGTCTTGGTGTGTGATTTGATTGAGGATGCCATTTTTAGCTTGGATCAGCTTGACTGAAATTGAAAGGACAGCCGGAAGGCAAAAGGACAGCCGGCACCGTTTTCGTTTTGGGGCCAAAACTTTGACCCGTCGCCCCAGTGGTGTCCTTGTTCTTGTTGGGGGAGGTTTCCCTTTAAACGAATCCGCCCAACCGAAGGGTGCCCCTTCTTCCCGCACGTCTGACGGACGCATAGGTGGCAAGGCTCCTGGAAGAGCTGGACCCAGAGGACATCGGGGTCATCTGCCCCTACCGGTCCCAGGTCCTGCGCTTGAAGCGTGCCCCTCGGACAGTTGGACGCCGGACGCGGCTGGTGGCAACCTATGGGCCTATGGGTTTCGCCGGACGCGCTAAGCAATCCTTTGATGCGGGTGGTTTTGTGATGCATTTGCTTGACTATATCTGGCGCCTTCGCCAAAATTCGTCAACTTATGTCTTGGGTAGGCTGCGTATGAAACAGAATCAGAACTGAGGATTTCTGTGTATCCCAGAGGGGTCCAAGAGCTGGGTTAGTTGACTGTATCAAAAGAAACGATCAGGCGAAGACTGCATGGTTGGATGGTGCCTCTGGGCAAGTGGAACATACATTTTGCTGGATGAAGCCCGGTTTGAATACTGTTTGCCGGGAGCGGATGGCTTCTCTTGGTATTTTGCTTAACGAGCAAGCGGCCTAAGCAGGCACACCCATATTTGCAATCGTTCCTTGATTTTGGCGCACTCTGGTTGCCAATTTGAAGGGAGCCTCCTTTTGGTATGACTCGCCGGGGGGAGGGGGCAAACAAAATGAGGTTTCTGCTTGGCTATTCTCAACCAAGATCACCCCCAAAAAAGGGTACCCTCAAAAGAGGGGGCGGATCAGGGATTCTTATATTCCGACGACATGTGCCTCCTTTTGGTCGTGTTCAACATTAATGGCAGCCTTTGATCAATTGCCCGAGCAAATGCAGTGTCCAAACAAGGGAGGGATTCTCGAATTACTGTTTGGGGCTGATGTCCTTTAACTCAACTTTCAAAGACTCAATGACAATGAACCTTTACATATGTTGGAGAAAGGCTTGTCATCAGATATTGTGGAGCCACTAGGCAGCAGTCAATCAGGAGCTATGTGATTGAATAGTCGTCCAGGCGCCCACAAGCGTGGATCACCAATCTCCAGACAAGTTGAAGGCGACAAGGGAGAAAGGCTACCCACGCGTTGCATGGGTTTGTCAGAGTACGTCACCCACCAAGGAAAGTAGTTTCCCTCGTTATTTTGCTACATGGGCATTGTGTGGCGCAAGAAGCACATGGCCTGCCTTCTGATGGGCTGGGTGGTTGCTTTCTCGTGCTTCCCCAGTCTCCTGTTGGATCCTGTCAAGCAGGCTCGCTTTCGATCTATGCGTTTGGTTTTGCCGACTCACCTCATGACCTTGGAACATCTTGGAACTGTGTTGGCAAGTTCATGCTACAAGTTCGTCAGCTTCCCCATGTCGATGGGTCGTCATGCTCTGCTTTGCTAGAGCTCGCAACGAACCTTCACCGGCAAGATGCCAACCTTTGTCAACCAGACATCCTCGGCTCAAATGCGGGATGCGAGTTGTTCAGGTGGCACCGAAAGTATGGTTCTCCAAATTAGGGGAACTGATTGGATCCTATTTGCAGCACCGCCAAAGGAGGCATACTATCAGACACGCTTACATGTCCTCTTTCGCATTGAGGACCTCTGCGTGGAGGTGCAGTCCGTGGATGGCTTCCAGGGGCGAGAGAAGAAAGTGATCATCTTCTCCTGCGTGCGGGCACACAACGAGCCCCGAGGCGTGGACAAGGGGCGCGGAAAGGGTGGGAAGACTTGTGCCTTCTGCGGGTGGGAAAAACGGGGGGGTATTTAGTCTACCAGGTTCCGAACGCTTGTTCAAAACCTAATCCCCAACGATGAGCCGTTTGCTGATTGCGCAGTTTATGGGTTAGATCATGCGGTTTGCGGATTACGGATTCCGGGATGCACAATGTTTTGATGCTCCAGCAGACAGCTCTGACTACAATTTGCAGCACGGATTACGGATCAAGGAGGTTACCAACCAGATAAAGATTACGGATTGTGATTAGGCCCCCTGAGGTTTCGAGCATGCTTGACCAGCCCTGTCAACGTCTGTAGAAAAATGTGTATTCGAAAAGCTAGGACGGTTACCAGGCCGGGGCTTTGGGGGAAATGGGTTTCCGGTTGATTTCGATGGCTCACGGCTGCTTACCGTTGGAAGGCTGGGCGAGCCTAGGGCCCAGTGGAGCCTAGGGCCCAGAACCTCTCGGCTTTACCTCACGCAGGTCTTGGTCCATGTGTCCACTTACCGATCGGGCAACCCATTTTGGAATTCCGGTTTTGTTGAGCAGCCATATGTTTGCAGTGTTTTTCTGTTTCACCTTGAAGCAATGTGGGGTTTGTCTCTGGATGCGAGGCAACCCCATATTTGTTGAAATGATATCCGCTGATGGCCAAAGAGGCAGCATGTCGCGTTTGGTGCTTTCCTTACAGTACCCCAGTGAACCACGCAGGAATGTGTTCGGCGACAGTGTCGCTTCGCGCCTTCACATCCACCGCTGGCAGTTGTCCCTTGCCTTCTCTTCAATGTTAGGCCAAAAGAAGTCATGATCCGCAAACCTCCTGGTGACACCCTTGATTGGGCCGGTTCATTTCGAGGCACATTTCAAGGCAAAAGCCAACCAACAAAGAGGAACAACACGCGCCACTGGAGGTCTTGGTTGTGAGAGCCTACCGAAATTGCTTCTGCCCCGACTTCAACGAGTTCCGAGCTCTTGCGGAGAACTGCCCGCATACCTGAATTCTCCACGACCCTTAAAAATTGGGTCATTACCCAAGTTCAGGGTTCATGGATCCTTTTCTTAATCCGTTCCCCCTATTAATAAAGGTCTCCCTAATAATAAATATTTGTTTCGGAAGTCCCAAACCCGGGAATACTACTTTTAGAATAGCCAATGCTAAACCAATTCTAAAGTAGATATTTTCCTGCCCGTACTCAAATCCAGCCCCATTAGGGGGACCCCGGGGGCACGTTTCCTTTACTACGGCTGTACTACAAAGGTTGCGACTTTCGAGCCAGAGCTCCGGGAGCACGTTTCCTTTACTACGGTTGTACTACAAAGTTGCGACTTTCGAGCCAGAGCTCCGGGAGCACGTTTCCTTTACTACGGCTGTACTACAAAGTTGCGACTTTCAAGCCAGAGCTCCGGGAGCACGTTTCCTTTACTACGGCTGTACTACAAAGTTGCGACTTTCGAGCCAGAGCTCCGGGAGCACGTTTCCTTTACTACGGTTGTACTACAAAGTTGCGACTTTCGAGCCAGAGCTCCGGGAGCACGTTTCCTTTACTACGGCTGTACTACAAAGTTGCGACTTTCAAGCCAGAGCTCCGGGAGCACGTTTCCTTTACTACGGTTGTACTACAAAGTTGCGACTTTCGAGCCAGAGCTCCGGGAGTACGCTTCCTTTGAGACCGGCAGGCTGTGCCAACTAACTAATTAGCTACAGAGGCTGGTGGTCAAGGTCAAAGGGTGCCTCAAACCAAAAGCTCCCCAAAAGCAAAGGGTACCTCCGCAAACCATTTTTATTATTAGGGTCTACATTGTCTTTTATTATTGGGGTCTCCAGTAGTAAGCAGACACACACGCACACACTCACGCGTAGCTGGTGGTCAAAGTCAAAGGGCGCCTGAAACCAAAAGTACCCAAAACCCACAACCAAAAACAACAAAACGTGACCTCAACTCCCGCTATTTAAATTCCTTACTCAGAAATGTGCGTTTGAAGCGATTTTACGGAACGGAACAGGGGGACCACAGTTGCAAACAAGCCTACACAGAACAAGAAGTACCTCCAAAACCTGCCCTCCAGAACCAGGGGACCCCTAATAATAAAAATTGTTTTGCAGGCCGGGTATTTTTTTTATTAGGGGGGGGGGGCGTCGTTTATTATTAGGGGGAAGGGATTAAGGGTCATGGAGAGACTAGGTACACAAAGCAAAGCGAAACTAAAAGCTTAGCCTTTGGGAAGCAACACTTTGAAGCCACGCGGCCTTTTAAACGAGGTATCTGTAGCTTGGGGTGGCTTTAGAAATCTCGTCGTCTCCGACCTGTTGCTGATGGATTTTTTCTTGGGGACCGAACAACCAGGTTGAAAAGCTCAGCTGGCCTAATGTCACCTGTGTTGCCCGTGTCGGTTTGCAAACCGTTCCGAGAAAGATCCAAAATGAAGCATGAGCAACCCTAAAGGCGAACGTGGAACCTAAAAGGAATCGCCTGGAAGACCGTTCTGGGGCCCTCATCCACTCCAGGATCCATGTGTGTGTGTGTGCGTGTGCTTCGGAGGGTGGTTGGAGCGTGGCTTGTGGCAAAGAGCCTGGCAGACACAAAAGTGCGCTTTCCCTTGCTTTACGTGGAATATGGTCTTCCACACAGGCTGGTGCACTTTCATCAATGTGCGTTGGCAGGTAGAGCGCTGAAAGCCCAGTTGTTCACTCGCACTCTTTCCTCCTTTTAATGGCTTGCCCACTCCCAAAGAATAGTCAGGCTTACAAAGGGTTCCTTTTTCTACCATTTCACTGGGGAATCCCGGCGACGTTTTTTTGAGGTGGCATTGGCTTCCTGTCAGACTTCCGGCGCTTGAACGTGGCGATCACGCGTGCGCAGCGCGCGCTCATTGTCTTCGGCAACAGGAAGACTCTGCAGCGCCGGGCTCCAAAGGTGCTCATGCCTTCCCAAATGACACCCGGAGCATGCCTTGGGGGTGGCTGCGCGTGTGTGTGACCCCCTGGTCAACAATGCGTGTTCGACCTGCCTTGTAGATTTGTTCGCACTGAGGCGTGCAACAAGACAGGAGGTATGTCGGCAAATGCCATGCGTGCAATGCCTGATCAGAATACAAGCGTAGTCTGCCTAGTCTCAGGACGTCCTGAGCGTATTCTCGAGTTGCGCGCGCGTGCGCTTGGTGTTTCGCAAGGACTCTTACTGAGACAATTTTTTGGGGTGCCCCCCTCCAGGGGTGCCCCCCTTCTTTGCGTTTCACAGGCACACCAACAAGCTTCTATGTTCGGACTATTTGCTTGCTAATAGCAAACTATTAGCGCGGAGTGGAAGTACTGCTAATAACACGCTAATAGCAAGCTAATAGCAAGCTAATAGCTAATAGCAAGCTACCTAGGGCTTCAAGAACCTGTAAAAATGTCGTACCCTGACTAAAACATCGTGTTTTTCTCGATTTTCTGAAAACATCGTGTTTTCAGGAAAACATTGTTTTTAATAAAACCCCTTAAAAATGGGCTTTTGAGGCAAAACACTCATTTGGAGCAAAGGGTCAAAGGCAAGGGTCGGGAGTGGAATTCACACAGGCATCACCCATTAAGATTTCAACTGAGGGCAACGCTCTATACTGAGTATGCTTCAAATTCTAAGGACCACATTGATGAGCCTGACAGCCAGGGTGTGCAGCTGGCTTCAGTCTTGAAGTACCTTTCACAGCAACAGGCACCTGAAGACTGGCGCCAGGTGATACCGAACCAGTTTGAAGGGGGTGCTGGAATCCGAAAGCTCCTGTTGTTGCAAAACAAGACCAGGTGACACCTTTTGAGATTGTTTTTTTTATTTTATTTTTTATGAGTTGTTTTAGAAAATGGGGCGGAATCCTGGCGGCTAACCTAGCAAACCCGTAGAAACCCGTAGAAACCCGTAGAAAACCCACAACCCCAACCGAAAGCATTGTGTTTTTGGAAAACATCGTGTTTTCTAACCCGTAGCTAAACCGTGGAAAGCCCGTAGTAAAGCGTGGCAAGCCGTGGAAATTCTATGGGTTTTTCGGGTTCAACCACGAATGCGCTAATTCGAGAATGTTGCTGGAAAACAACGAAGTCGTGAGCAAAAGCACGGTCTTTGCTTGAGCTTGCGCGCTGTCCGAAGCCAGCACGCCCTCATCATGGCATTGCTGCTTGACAAGTGTCATAAAACCGTGGTACTTTTGACTATTTGGGTTCCCGGCCTCCTTCTTTCACATTAGAGTTGCGAAAGACGAGTGGCGAATGCGAAGCTGACTTCGTTACGAGCGCAAAAGGGGAGGGCGATGGGAGATTCTGAGGTTGAGATGAGGCTTTTGAGATCTTGTGAGAACGGATGACGAGTTGAAGGAATGTATGGGAAAATGCTTGAAATCGAAAATGCGGTGTTTCCCGAAAACATCGTGTTTTCCCAAAAAAACAGCGTTTTTTTTGTAGGTATGACATTTTCATCGGTTTTTGAGCTCCTGGTAATTGTAAGTTACATTTCGAAACGTGATGCGTCTCCTGAGGCAACTTGAAATGTTGCCATTTGTGCAAATCGGTATGTGCCAGACACGGGTGCTCCAGAAATAATTACAAGACGGTTGTTTTTTTCGAGCACTAGCAGCGCATTTTCTTCGGGAGCAGCTTACGTCTTACCACGCGCTTGTGCCAGCTTGATACTGATTGATCGGCTAGGTGTGATTTTGTACTCAAAGGTCTTAGTCATATGTTGTCGATAATGGGGGCATGCTTCAGGTGGTCGCGGCTTTTTGCCCCAACTGGCTGCAGCCTAAGGTCACTTCATGTGGGCCAACTGGCTGCATTTTGTGGGCCACCACGACTCGCGGTTTACTTGGCCACATTTGCTGCCCCAAGCCAACCTGTCGGCCTACACCTTCAAGTTTCTCCAGCGATCCTGGGAGACTTGGCCTAGGTCTTACACCGCGAAAGCAGTCTGGGAACTTCGCGTCCTGTTCCGAGGCCATTTGGGTATGAGTCAAAACTAAACCACCAGGGGACCGCAGGTTTTAGTCCTTGGTTCCATTTACCAGGGCTCCATTTAGGGCCCACAGCCATTTGGCAAGAGCAACCCGCCCAGGAGAGACGGAGTCCTTCCCCGATCGAACAGCGGCGCGAGTCGAGGAACAAGGCAAACGCCGCCCAGAAGCTGAGAAGAGCGCGGATGAATCGTCGGTGGAAGTGCGGCTTTGGCAAAGGGGGTCAGGGCTTGACGCGGTGCCGCAGTCATTGTTCTGGTCAAATGTTTGTTTCTGTTGGTTTGCAGTTTTTTCCTTTGGTGCATGCTGTTTGGATGTTAGGACCTTAACTGTTTGCCAAGTAATGGGTTTTCCATTAAACCATTAACAGTTAAACTTTTAACAGGGGAAGCAGAAAGCAACCGAGAAATGTTTGTTTCTGTTGGTCTGCTCTTTTTAGTGGGTGCAGATGGTGCAGGGCCTGCAGGGTGGCGCAGAAACCAAGCAATTTGTGGTTTCCGGTTTCCAGCGTTTGGCATCCCGATCCTGGGTCGCACCCGCACAAGTTGGTCTTTGCCCGCCGCTGGTTGGCCAAAGGGGATCCATCTTGTGGCTTCCCCTTGATTGGTCCCGTTTTTGGCCAATGCCTCCCCATGGTTCACATAGGTGTCCCTTTTTGTTAATTTGCTTAAACAATCGAGGGCGATCCCTCGTTTACCCGGTGTTCAATCAACTGCCAGGGCCATCTATTTTCTCCAAAAAAAGGACACCTATGATTGTTCAGCTCTGATTTCCGCGTATGGCCAGTGAGGTCGCAAGAACGACGACCGCACCAGTCGAAAGGCCCAGCGCAGAATGAATTTCGCAAAGCTGGCCAAACGGCACGGCCGATGAGTCTGCGCTTGTGCGTGCTCACCTGGAGCACTAAAACGCACTCATTATATATATATATATATATATGTAGGTCCCCCAGTGGCCCAGTAGTGCCCTTTTACCCTTTTTTGGGAGAGGGTTCCCTACCAAAATAGACTACAGACAAAAGGGTACCCTTATTCTAACCTCTCTACTGGAGGACCCGTATACATATATACATATATCAAAGTTCCCACTCGTGGATTCCTTCATTCTTGGAGTTCCTTGTTCGATAAAATTGCCTCGAGGGGCTTAAAGCCAAAACCGTCTGCGTCCAGACATTTGCCAACTTGGGCCCTGGGCCTTTCTTCGGCGCACATGCAAGAAGAGACAGTGTTTGTTTTGGCTTTGGCACCGCTCCAACAAGTCCCACAGCATGTTACATGCGCCATGGTTTGTTGCGTGGGCGGGGAAGTTGTCCATTGCGCGGTGATGTTCCATCCGCTGTGTTTATGACAAGTTGGACACGTCCCATCGATTTTGCCTCCGGCCTCTTGAGTGGAGCGTAGGGGATGCGCCAAACGCAACTCCTCGAAGAGCTAGACACATGCCCACGGCGATCACAATCAAAGCAGTGGCCCTTCTGATTTGATGTCAGGTGGTCGAATAAGTACTGGACTGGTGCATGCATGGAGAAGAATCAGAGCACTGATTCTTTCGAAAGTTCGACGGCGCATGTGATGTTTCCACACCTTCCAATTGGCTTGCCAAGCATCGCCGCCTAGTTCCCAAAACCTTTCGAGGGTTCTGGGGCTGGGCCTTCGGAGCTCCTTTGGGGGCTGCTCACGGCCCTGAGTGCTGGGAGCCAAGGGGCTTTTGCAGCACCGGGCCGGCGGATGCGCCTCGAAACCCGGAGGGAGCCCGCTCCGAGCCGGCCTTGGGATTTGTAAAGGCGAGACCACTTGGAAGGTGCCGTCAGGGGTTCCTGACGACCTTGAAATCAACGTGCATGCCAGGCGCTGTGTCTTCTTCTGAGGGTGCCCCTCTTTTTGAGTGGTTTCAAAGGGGAACCAAGAGGAAACCAACCATTTTGATGGTTCATTTTGAGACAAACCCACTTGAATTCTCTGGGTAGCACCCCTCTGCCATCTAGTTGCCTCGTTCCCGCTACAACGCGCGCGGGCCAGTTTTGTCGGTAGGCCGT
Organism: Effrenium voratum; assembly: GCA_963377175.1. NCBI lineage: Eukaryota > Dinophyceae > Suessiales > Symbiodiniaceae > Effrenium > Effrenium voratum. The sequence goes on from CAUJNA010003484.1 coordinate 200,249, forward strand.
GGACAGGCCCTTTGCGTCAAGTTTGGGGAGAGGGGGTTCATTTGGGCTTCCTTTTGGCGATCAAACTTGCTCAAAGCCGTCCGTTTCAATATGAGACAGCGCAGACACAGATAGGGCCTGCCCAAAACCCGATACACCAGGAATTGGCCCGTTGCCATCTACAAAGTGAAACTATCCAAGCCAACATTGCGACTGAAAGTTGTTCGGGGTCGCTAAGCGAGTTCTCAAAATGCGCGGGCTCCCTTCGGTTTCCCTTTGCACCAAGGAGCTTACCCATGAACGCCCAAATTTGTGTGAATGATTCAGACCAGTGGCTGCATGTTGAAAACGAAGAGGCAGCCAGTCTTGCATATGTCTTGGGATTGATTCCCCATTCTTTTCAGTCCTCGTTCTTTTCAAACACCGATCGCCATTTCCAACCAGGGTGTTTGGTGGCTTTCTAGAAGCCACTCTTTTCAACCATTGTTCTTTTCAAAAACCGGTTGTTTCCCCCTGGCTTTTTGATGGTTTCCTGAAAAGAAGGATCCCCGGGTTAAGAATGGGGTTGGAAGGTAGCGCTACAATTTTTGCTTCAACCTCGGCTCGCTGTCCACAGCCACTGCACTGCACCTTCTGAGAGATAGATCGCCCGAGCCAGCGAAGCGCGGCTGGCGCGGCCATGGGTAGCTTGAGCTTTCGCCGCGGCATTCATGTTCATAGGTGTCCTTTGTGGTTGTGTTGGTCAAAAAATAGATGGCGATTTCTGGTTTGCCTGGTGGTTTAATCCTCTACCAGGGTCACCTATTGCCCCTAAAAGGATACTTATGTTCATGTTGCCTATGACCTGTTGCAGCCGGGTGCTTCTTGAAGTAGTGGGCCTTACCGTGGGAGGCTTCCTTTGGAGGGATCCGTTTGGAAACGTTTCCGTCAAGCGCCAAGCAAAGTCGCAAAACATCTCCAGGAAGGTCACACCACTCACTACCCAGGAGCCCACCCTCTTGTCTGCTGCCCTGTTAGTGGGTGGGGGAGTAGGTGCGGCACGATGCTCTTTTGATTACTTGCACAAGTTTTGGCCACCAGACCCCTTTAATACTGGGATATGCTGGGCTTTGACTATGACTTAGTCGAGTTTGTGCTAGCGAGTGGTTGTTTGGCAGTCTGGATTTGCAAGCCACCAAGCCACACCCTAGCTGGATAGCCGCAGAGGTTTCTCGCCATTGAAAGAGGACAAGAAAAGGGCATGGAAAGGCGACGCATAGATCAGGTAGCTCAGCTTCAGCTGAGTTGAGCTTGTTTCCACAGCTGCTGTGGGGTTGTTAGGTCCTGCTAGTGCAGCGATGCTGGATTTGATCAATGGCATTGCTGGCTGACGACGTTCCGACAGAAATAGACTTGTGTCACGCACTTACTGGTCAGTCCGCAAATGCCTTGTTTTGTTGCAAAAGGTAAGCCAACCTCATCCAAGCGCAGAACTCTGGGAACATATACAGGGATCCTTAAAAGATGCATTTTGCAACCATTTGAAACATGTTGCTTTTTCAACACCAAAATAAAGTTGGAAACCACCATTTACAAGTTGCAATGTTCAGGTGGATCCATTGTAAGGATCCCTGATATCTAAAAACTGCAAGGTGTCCAACCTGCACAGTTTGGTGCAACGCATGGCCTGGTTCAGGTTTGGTACCGCTGGAGGCGACTCTTTGCCAAGCCTTTTGTCTTTCATCTGATGTTTTCCCCGTGGCTGAACCGGTTTTTGGCGGTTTTGCGCGGTTTTTGGCGGTTTTGGGTGGTTTTTGGCTGTTTTGGACGCCCTGCCCTGCAGGAAGTTCAACATCTCCCGCTTGACGCGGTTCAAGGTCACCTATCGCGCCACCAAGGAGCGGGAAGCACTCACGCTTGTCACGGGAGAAGCGCGCGGGCAAGGATTTTTTTGAGCTACTGTACGGGGACCCCCATCCAATCTGAGCTGGCCGTATTTTTGGCTGGCTCATGAACCGGGGTGATTTGTGGGGTTCCTCAATATGGCTTAGAAAACCTCGGTCCTTGGGGCTTGGCCGTTCCACGTTCCTGGTTCACAAGCGGTGGAGTTGGGGGGGAGTCGATACCTATGAGGACTTGTCTGGAGCAGGCTGGTGAGAAGGCAGCCCAGCAACCAAGGTCTCAAAAACGTGACAACGACTCAAAAGCAGGTCCTCATCCCTGAAGTGCTGCTTCCAGAAAGTCGCAATTCTGGGGGTACCTGAGAATCGGAAGGCGGCGCTCTCTCAAAAGCTGGTTCCGTGGATAGAAAGCGCGTCCAGCTCCTGGGTCCTCCCGTTAGGGTTCTGATCCCAAAAATGTTGGTCTTCCCCAGCGTAGCAATGATGTGAGAAGCCTAGCAGGGCTTTTGGCCGACGCAGTGGGGGATCCTTGAGCGTAGGCACATGTAAACCAGAACTACCCAAGCTTGACCTCTGAGGAAGCCCCGTGAGACTAAATGGGATGGTCCCGGTTTCCCTGGAAGAAAGGAATCGCCAGAAAAGAAAAGTGAGGCAAACTTCAAGCCCTAAACAAGCGGGCTCGCAGTCCATTTGCCCCGCAAGACTGCCGACCTCAGAATTGCAACTTGGTACCAGGCGCCCCTGAGCGCCCCTGAGATTGGCCAATTGGAGGTGCAGCAAGATGGGGGAATTCAGCCCTCCCCCCTTCAAGGTTCGAAACTTCGACAGGAAGGTGGGCCGACTCCTGCCAGGAGTTGTACGGCCAGGGCAAGAACTTCGACGCTTTTGTGGCCTTTGACAAGGCCAAGTGCACTGTGCCGCTCATCCAAGGGAAAGGTGCTGAACAAATAGCTGGCTAGCACCTCAGAACCCCATTCTGACTACTTGGTCATTTGGCCCACGGAATTTACTTGTCACAGGGTCTTGTTTCACCCAGGTCTAATTGAGCCAGGCTCCTTCATTTTTCACTTGAGCAAAGTCATGGCACGCATGGAGGCAACCCAAGATTCATGGAAGTTTTTTTGTTGTTTCTTCTTCTTTGATTCAGTTGTTGCTATAAAGGCCCATCAGCCCAAGGGCCCACCATCCCCTCCGGAAAATGAACATGGACCCCTGCTCAAACAAAGAAACAAAAAACAGGGGGGCGGTCCTCCGAAAGAAAGATTCTTCTCTCTCACGTTTATGAAGTTTATGTTTTGTTAGATCTCAGAGTTTAGAAGGTAACCGCAAAGCTTGGTTATTGCTGCGCCCAAGAACCGTGGAGCGTGTGCGGGAAGAAACAAGCTCGGGTTGTTTCCCAACCTAGAGCCTAACGTGGTATTGTAGCTAGATTGCCCCGCGCCCAAAAGGGGGCCCTTGCCTTTCATCCACTTTTGCACCGTCCACCTGGCTGTGGGTCAAAAATAGGTACCCAAAATGGCACCCTGGTAAATGGACACAATGACTAAAACCTGTGGTCTCCTGGTGGTTTAATTTTGACCCATACCCACCTCTTCCCCCTTTCGGGTTTTCCAAGCGCGGGTTCCCGTCCCGCCCAAGGCCGGGCTGCTCCATGTTGCACTGGGACCCCCTGGGCTTCGTCCTCGGCTGCACGCCGCTCGGAGCGTCGCATAGCATAGCGGGTGTTCCCAAAGCCGTTTTTTACCTGGAGTCTCCATGACCCCTAGAAAAAGGGGTCATGACTCCTTAAATTTGGGCAATGACCCCATTTTTAAAGGGTCATGGTCATGGGGACTCTAGGCCTTTTACTGTCCCATTGGGCCCCCCACTGGGCAGGTGAGAGAAGGGCACTTGCAACATGATCCTAAAATTCATCGTGTGCGTTCTGTTTTTTTTCCAGTTTCCAAAGCGGGCCCTTGGATTGATGAGGGAAGCAGAGCAAGAATTTCAGGGGGTCATTTTTCATTATTTTCAACAGTTGTTTCAACTGCACCGCCCATCCTTTTTCGCAGCGGGGTTGATTGAATAAACCTTCTTGCAAAAAACCGCAGCTCAGCCACAAAAACATCGTCAACACCAAAACAGTTTATTCTTCTATTGTAAGGCAACCCCCTTCTTGTGAGAAAAGGCCCTGACCCAGCACGCCCAACCACTGCTTTTTGGACCTCACCCGTGGTTTACGTCCCTAAAAAACCTTTGCTTGGTCCTCCAGTGGTGCCCTTTTACCCTTTTTTTTGGGAGGTTTTTTTCTACTAGAATCGACTACCGAAAAAAGGGTACCCGTATTCCAACCTCTCTACTGGAGGACCTAGTTTGTCTTTGGCCTGGGTGGCGCAGCGTTTGGGGTGGGTTAGCCCAACCGGGACTCCGGCTGGATCCGTCGACCGATCCGAGGAAGAACGATGTGGGGCGGGTGGCCCTGCCGGGCGAAGCGGCCTGGTTCTCCCTGCCCGGGAGCGGCCTGTTGAAATCTGAGACGGGGGTCTGACCAGGGGGAATGCGAAGTTTGTTTCTCTGCTGCTATTGGGTTGGATCTTTAGACTTTGACTTTTTGGATTCCCCTCAGACTTCCTTTCAACCAGCAAGTTAAGCTTTTTGCTGGGGGATCCAGAGTTTGTTTTGAGGGACTAAACAATGTCACACATGATTCCTTCTGATCATGACTTGGTTTGGTTTTCAAGTACTTGTCAGAAAACCGCCAAAAAACAACAAAAAACAGAAGAAAAACAACGGCGGGCTGGCAGAGTCCACTTGGACCTCTTTGTCAGGTTTGGGGGGGGGGGGGCAAACCACAAGATTGACTGGGGCATCGGGCCGGGGAAACAGCAACAGTGGGTGATTGAAAGGAAGGGTGGTTGAACACAATGGGCAAAATACACTCCAATCCGAGGATATAAGCAACAAATCACAGAAATCAGGAAATGAAGGTTGCCGTGGATTCCTGCAATCAGACTGGTCAATGAAACGGATCAGCCAGAACTTATAACCCCGGCTACTTCATGCTAAGGAAGAACGTCCACAGCTGCCGACCTGTCAGAAAGTCGGATCTTGAGCCCAGAAAGTCGGATCATGATTAGTCTCCTAAGACTCAGCCCTCAGACTGCCCCATGAGGTTGATAGCTCCAGAAAGCCAAATTTGCAGGGCGAGCCAACATTGGGGGTTCTATCAGGTCCCGTCCTGACGCATGATGCTTCGACAATGTTGCACTCAAATCCCCGTCAAACTTGGAGAACTCTCAGTGGCAATGGTATCCCTTCAAAGGATAAAAAGGTAAGGGGATGGCTGGGAGCCACCAAGACAAAAGGAAGGCGTATGGCATGCGCGGGTTGGAACCGCGCCGAATGGGCAAGGGTTAGAGGCGCCGCCGGAGCAACAGCCCTTGCTCGCGGCATATGCCACTCAACAAATGGTGTCCATATCAATGATATCCCTTTCTTTCTTGTTTGTTGAGTGGCATGCCTTCCAACCCGCGCATGCCATACGCCTTCCTTTTATCTTGGTGGCTCCCGGCCATCCCCTTAGCTTTTTATCCTTTGAGTGTTTAGTGGTGGTTTCCATTTAGCCCACTAAGAGTTAAACTTTTAGCCGGGGATCTGAAAACGGGCAGCCCAGTTGTGTGGAGAGTTTCTCTTTCCCATCACTGGGTTTTGTGGCCAGGGTCTGCGTTTCTTCTCGTCGACGCTTCACCTTATCTCTGAAGGGTTCTTTGCTTTCGTGATCCATGGGGTGGCTTGAGGGCTTTCTTTTTATGGGGCTGGTTTAAAACCAGGCTCCCATCTTGAGCCTTTAGAAACAACCCCAAGTTGAAACCTGCCAACAAAAAACACCGAGCGGAACTCCCTGCGGCTGCACAAATTCTTGTTCAGTTGCACCGTTTGCTCAGCTCGAGGTCCAATAGAGACCGTTCCCGAGGCAAGAGAAGAACAGTTCACCATTGAAAATGATCAACCCCCACCCTCCACCCCCCACCACAAAAAGAGCTCTCGCAGAACCTCGTGGAGCCCTGGGTGGAACCCTGGTGGAACCCTCGTGGAACCTTACCTCAGGGCCGCCCCGGACCCCGGAGCCTATCTGGGCTGAGACCCCAAGGCTTTCAGCTGTTGGGGGGAAAAAAAGGAAAAAGGAGGGTCTAAAGCTGTGGAGCCGCACACATCTGGGGGTGCAACCCGGAAGGATGGTCAGCTTTTTCTACCTGCCGGGTGGCTGGTTGCAACTGGGCCTATGGGAGAAACATGGAACCTCCTGTTGGTGGATCTCGTTTTGGGTTTATTTCTTAGGTGGGCTGCGCCAAATGATCCTCAAAAAGGTGCCCTCATCCTGGCTCGCATATGTTTTACACTTGACAGCGCCCTTACATACCTCTTACCTCGGGGAACCCGGAGTGTAACCATTGCACTTGATCTTGCCAGGACCTGCCCAAGCAAGTTCTACTTCCAGAAGAGCTCCTCCTGCGAAAACGCAGAGCCCGGGGGCGCATGCAAGGGCAACGAGGCGCGTGGCGGCGCGGCGCGGCCGTCTGGGGCGCCGGGCTGTTTCTCCATTTCCGCCCGACGATGTGCAACCTTGGCCAGGATGCAAGGTTGCAAGTGAGCATACAACTCTGTTGCCCAGTGGTGCCCTTTTTTCCCCTCCTTTTTCTTGGGAAGGGTTCCCCTTTAAACTCAACCAGCCAAAACAAGGATGCCCTTTGCTTTTTATGGCCACTGGGCATCTGAGACACGGGTTGATTCGCCAAGTCTGGTTACAGCCTCTAGTGCCTAGGCCGAGCATGCCACCCGCGGTCCGTCGCTGTGGATTTGTCTCCGGGATTGGTGCCTCAGGATGCCAAGCCTCAACCCACAAAGACTTCTCAGGGCCAGGGTCGCGCACACCTCCCAGCTCCCCTTGAAACAGCTCCACTTCTGGGTGGCTGTTGCTTGAGTCCACTGGGTAAGCTAAACATTGTCCGGTGCTAGGTTCCCCTCAAAAACCAACAGGGGAAAGCAACAACATATTCTTAACCCCAATTTACTGCGATGAGCGGTGATTGCTGCTTTCGGTCTTGGGGGTTTGGGCTCATTTCCCCGGGCCTGATGCAGGAACCCTTCTCAGCTTCTCCCAGCTTCCGTTTGTGGCTAGGTTCGGCTCCTGCTTATTGGGTGTTCAGTAGCCCGCAGTTTGCCCAAAGGAAGCCATCCAGGCACGCAATTTGACCTTCAGCATTGAAGAAGGCGCCTGTTAGGCGGGGTTTCTCCTCACGGGCCTCCCATGGCCTCCCCATTCAGGGAAAAAAAACGCCAGCAAAACACTCCAGACCCGGAAAGGTGTTCGATTTCAATGTACCTCGAACCTTTCCAAACTTCCACACTCACTCAATTTGTACTTGTTTGCTGCATTCCTTCATGGAAGCTGGGTTGCGACTGTAGGGGGTGAGCCAGGAGATGTTGCAAAACATATGTAGGGGGGGGGCAATCAGAAACTGGGTCCCCCAGCTAGGTGCCCTTTCTCACCCTTTTTTGGGGGAGGGTTCCCCTACTAAAATAGACCACAGAAAACAGTTTGTACCAACTTATTCTAACATCTTTACTGGAGGACCTAGAAAAGGACCAACACTAGAAACAACAAACAACATCAAAGATCAGATCGGGTTGACGCGACTGACCGACTGACCGAGCGCACATGCGTTTTGACTCGGCAGGTCACTGGTGCGCGCGACTGCGGCTGGGCAAACAAAGTGAGGGGCTCCGAGGCTTTTCGAGGGTTTCCAGCCCTCAGCATGGTCAAGTGGAGGGGTGGACTTACCCTCTTTCCAACATTCTTCCGTGGAGAAGCCGTCCTTCCTTCCTTCCCTCCCCCCAAAAGGACGTTCAAACATGCGCCTGTCAGCTTGATTGGAAGGAGGCTTAGTCTTTGGGGCGTGTTGCTTGGATGCTAGGACTTTAACTTTTTGCCAACTACTGGGTTTTCCCATCAAACCACCAAAAGCTAAACTTTTGGCAGGGGAGCAGAAAGGAACCGAGTAATCATGGCTGTCGCCTGACCGGATAGAATCGACATCCGAGGCACCTACAAGGTGGAAGAAGCAGGCGAGATCCCGCTGGACGAACTGTCAGGCGCTTTTTTTCTTTCTCTGCATTTCGTTTGGATGTTAGGACTTAATAACTTTTTGCCTCATGGGGTTGCCATTAAACCACTAATAGTTAGTCACTTTTAGCAGGGGAGCAGATTTCGCAACCGAGTTTTGGCTTCTTCAATGATTGTAAGACTGTAAGAGGGTCCCCAACGTGAAGCTTTTTGGATTTGTGCGCCCTGAGTGGGAAAAGATGCAACGCGCGCGGGAGATCCCCTGCGATGAGTTGCTAGGTGCAGCCCTTTGGGGCGTTGCCGGTAAAAGCTGGCTTTGAAACTGGAGCCCTGGATGACCGGAACCGTTAGGTGGGAATAGGATGTTGGCAAACTGATCGCATCCCAAAAAGGACGGGGAAGGACTACATATCTCTGAAATTGGGGGGACCTTCAAAATTTGTGCTGGTTTCCGTTTGGTCCCCCTTGAAACCCAGCTAGTGTCAACCAACCACACGCCCATGTGCAAGGAAAAACCGCGGCTGCATATGCGCCTTGATTGACGCGGCTCCTCTCAGGGGATGCATTGGCTCTTTGTTTCAACATCAGCTGGGTCAGTAGGAGTGTCTGGCAAATCCTGTGGCTGCAGCCACCATGTGCGCTGGATTTGCACCAGTTCACCAGCTTCCCTCCAACTGGTTTGCATTGCTGGTGGTGTTAGAACCAGGGGTTCAAATCCAACCAATTTGGGCGCCGGAGGGCTCCCATGCCACATGGCTCACGCTGGGAGTGATGGGCAGAAGGAGCCCCAAAGCTTCCAACTTGACTCGAGTGGCAACATCTCCCATCCCTCCAGGCTGCACCGCCCACTTGCGGCACTGGCAAGGAATATGTGTTCTGCGACTTTCGCATCATTTTGTCCTCCCGCTAATTTATACTGGAGCCACCAGAGGGCGCCTCTTTGCAGGACACTCTGCCCCAGGTTCCTTGGCTTCGTGCGGCGGGTTGGCCACTTCCTGGGCCTTTGTTCAACTTGGCTGCAAGCCCTCTTCCCCCGTTTTTGGTAGGTTTGACCCCCCGGTTCCATGAGCCACACGGGAAGGTATTCGGGAGTTCGGGACCTTTCCGAGGTGGGTGTTCTATATTTAGCGCCAAGGACGCATCGATATTTCGGGCCCCACAATCGTGTTGCCCGCTACCCCCCCCTCCCCCGCTCCCCTCCCGTCCCAACAGCCCGACAACGGACGCCAAACATGAGGCCAAGTTTACTTTGGTGCATTTTGCCAAGGGATGATAGGACTTCAACTTTCTGCCAACTAGTGGGTTTTCCACTAAACCGCTAAAAGTTAGTCACTTTTAGCAGGGGTACGGAAAGCACCACCCCAACAACCCAACCCCCCCCCCTTCCAGTGGATTTGTTTTCTTGGACGCCATAGGCCAAGTTTGTCCCCCCCCCCCCCCCTGCCAGTGTGTTGTTTTTTTTTGGGGGGGTTTGGTGCTTGGACGCCAAAAAAATGAGGCCAAGTTCATGCCGGCCAGGCATCAAGAACTACAACGACGTCTGCGAAACCACAGGGGTCCGTGAGTACGACGAGGCCACCGACAAGGGCACAGGCACCAGCTTTTGGAACGGCGCCTCGGAGTCAAAGTCGTTGGAAGCGAAGGAAGGTGCCCCCAAAATATGGGTTGCCCAGATCCTGCTGTTGGCCCCCGGGGTGAGGAAGGTGCCCCCAAAACGTCCATTTGCTGAAATAAGTATGTTTTTTTGAAAAAAGAATCACTTGTTGGTTTTAAAGGAAATCTATCACTATAGTGTTTTTTCCCAGGGGACTGAAGCAAATGGAAGAAAATGTGGGTTGCCCAGATCCGGCTCTTGGCCCCTGGTAAGACCCCCTGTTCCGACAAGGCCATTTGTTGGCAACAAGGTTTCGAAGAATAAGCAGTCCAATGGGGAAAGATATTTTGTTGCGGGATCCCCACTGTTTTGTGTTGGTTGTGAAAAACCATGCTAGTAGTCTGGGGTAGGTTTAGGATGCATTTTACATTTTACCAGTTGCTCAAAGTGAAGCAAACAGTAAAGTATACATTCTATAACTGGGCCTAACTCTAATCATGTAGTGGTTTCCCTAGATGTAGCGGTGTCCCCCTGAAAATTGCGGATTTGGATTTAAGAGGCAGCCATTTTGAACAACCCAGGTTGTAAGCGCGAAAGAAAACCAAATGAGGACCACTTGTTGACCACTTGTGAGGAAATCCTGATTCCTGGCATTCAAAGGCAACCCTTGATGAATCCCGCGGGTTGCGCAAGGATTTTGTGCCTGTGGTTTCCCACTGGGTAACCCTCTTTTGCGGACAGCCCAGATATTCCAAAACAACAGGTCGCTCTATCCAAGGTCCTACCCAAAATGGACATCCCACAGAATGCATTACATGCAAGGATGCCGTTCGAGTACCCTGAATGGAATGTGCAACGCTAAAGCCAGTCTCAAGGACCTTGTTTCGGGCATGCGCATTGTGTGTGTGTGTGTGCGAGTTCTGGTATCTGAGACTCTGGATCACTCATGGTATTTTCGTGCCTCCCCTGTGAATCGGCATCACTGTGTCAGTTGTGGGGGACTTCCTCTTCCGACGCAGGACTGAACTAGTTGTTAGGTGGCCACAAAAGAGCCCAGTAGCATTGGCCTTTGAGTCTCCACAGCTGTGAATTTAAACATTTGCGAGTGTGCACTTTGCCACTGTTACAAAGCACACTTCGCTCATTTTGTCTTGGAGAATTCACCCATTTTCTGTATACCTGGAGTCTCCATGACCCTTTAAAAATGGGTCCATGACCCCATTATTGTTTGGCCAATGCTCCCATTTTTTGAAGGAGACTCCAGGTAGAATGGGACGGCTTTTTTTTTGAATGGGTTGGAAATCCTGAAGTTGGAAGTTTCCCGAGTAAAGTTGGACATCTGGACACCAACAAGTCCTCCCTCTTTCCTCGTTTTGCTGAGGGAAGGCGGACCCCAAGAAGGGCGCGGAGCGGGTGAAGTACATCACCGAGCTTTTCGCCAAGCGCTTTCCCCAGTTCCCCGCCAAGCTGGAGGACCCCCCCTGCGACGCCTGAGCTCGAGCTCGCACCGATAGGGAGCAGCTCGAGCAGCGCGCGAACCGGCGCGCGAGTCGGTGGAATGGAGCGGAGTGTTTGGAATGACCGGGGGGGGTCACTCACTTCCTGAGTTCATGAACTTTAACGACTTTTTGGGCTTGGACCATTTTAGTGGTAAATATAAAGTTTGGATTTTTTGGGGCCATCCACTCAGCTAGTGACGTCAAATTGTTTTCTATTTTGAGAGCGCCATGGGCCATAGGTATCGCCTGGTGCAAGTCTAGGTGAGCTTCCTCAAGAATGAAATCTGTTTGCCTGTGTCGCAACAATGGAAGTGAAGTTTTTGGACGTGTGCGACGCTTATTGGAACGAGGGCAGAACAGTTACAGCATCACTAGGGCTGATGTAGGGGCCAAACCTGACTTGGACGTTTGTATCTGTTTTTTCTTCTTTTTTTTTCTTTCGGATATGGACCCTCACAATGGGCGGTTTTCCTGTTGTCCTTCTTCAAAACGACCCCAAAACAGGCGCCCTCGAAAAAGACCGCCTGGTCTAAACAGTGCAGCCTGGTATTTAGAGCTTCCCCTTGGTGCTGCGAAGGGCATCCCCTTTGGATGCCACGGAAAACCCGGGGAGTAGTGCGGAAGATCGCGCAAGTGGGAAGCAACAAGTTCGTTGTGCTGGGTCACTTTGGATGCGTTTCTGTTTTGCAGCTGAGGACGCTGGGTGAGTTCCAGCTGGGGACATAGATGTTCTGGGGTCAGCTGGTCGGCTTTTTCCGCCTCACTGGTTTGACTTCTGGGCTTTCATTGGGAGTTGTGATTTCTTTTGACTTTGGCGTGGGGCACCCCGAATCACTTCCCAAGGCAACTTGGAGGCGGTCTGAAGTGGTCCCTTGTGCAAGTTTGGAATACCGTACTCACAGAATGCGGTTGTTTCTATTCGTTCAGTGGGCTTCAAGCGAACCATAACTGATAGCGCTCGCGTGCTTCTTAGATTCTTGTTTGGTGCAAGTGAAGTATGACCTGTCTGCCCAGTTGTGTCCTGTTTAGGCAGGCTGATTTCCCCTTCAACATCATCCACCCAGAAGTGTGTGTGTGTGCGCGTGCACATAGGTGTCTTATTTGTTTTGTTTTGGTAGAAAAATAGACGGCCCTGGTTTACCTGGTGGTGTAATCATCTACCAGGGCCATCTATTTCCCCGAAAAGGACACCTATGCTGCTGGGGTTGTTTCATTGGGAAAGGGCAGAAGGGAAGATCGGAGCCACAAATCGGTTGGAGTGAGTGAAGGGTAGAAGGGCTCGACCATGAATACGTGCAAGCTGAGTGTTTGTGTGTGTGTGTGTGTTTGATCCTGTGTGGCCTCGCCCAGACCCTCCGGTTTACCCTTAGTCTCGCTTCGATTGACTCTTCAGCTCAATTGGCGCGAACGCCCAGCAACGGCTGGGCTCGTGCCGCGTGCCGCGGCAAGGCTGCGTCGAGGGCGGCAAATGTTGACACGGATCAACTTGTTGATTATTCTTGGTGGCTCCCAGCCATCCCCTTAGCCTTTTAGCTTTTTAGTGTTTAGTGGTAGTCTCCATTTATAAAAAGTTAAGCTTTTAGCGGGGGACCTGAGGGCAACCCAGTATTGTTGTGTTCAGAAAAGTGAAATCCGCAAAATTACCCACTACATTATGATTTGAAGGGAACCCACCCCATTTTGAGACTCCCTCAACATGATCACTTGAAGGACCCAGTGTTCGGGGATGTCACCAGCAAGATGAATATGATGGGTTCACAGGGACTCCTGACGGCCTGTCCAACTATCGACAGGTGGAGGCGTTGGTTGTTTGGCAGGATGGTTAACCCATAGGCAATGGACAATATTTCCGACGTATCGGTTTTGGGTGCGGGTCCTTTCGGTTTTGCGGGTTGACCTTGATTTTCGGCCTTTCCATTTCCTACAAGGTCCTGGGTGGCACAAAAGCTCGTGTTGCAATGCCACCCGCTCGGTTTCTGTTAGCCCAACCAAGCTGAGCCTTTCTGCCCTTTGGGCCGAGCAAAGCTTGGGCACCGATTCTGTAACTTCAAGTATGGATGATCCCCCCCCCCCTCCACCTCCCCTCAGGCTGACGTGGAAGCTTTTAGAACCCTTGAAGGACACAATGGAGCTTCTACGTTAGCCTGGCAGGTTCCGGGAACCTAGGGCGGTTTGAAGTTTTTGGAGTGCACATGGCAAGTATTTGTGCCAAACCCTCGGGCAGCGTGTCGCTTTTTCTGGTGGATGGATGTTCTGGATTTGGATGGGACCTCGCAATATCATGGCACGTGTTTGATGAGAGAGGTTCCTATCACGTCGCAAATGCGCCTGTTATTCTTGCAACGACTCAGTTTCATCCCCGACACAAACGCACTTGCAGTAGTAGAATGTGGGCGCCCTTGACGATTTGTCCAGCTGAATGTTTGCCTGTCCAACTGACCTGCGCCCATCCACCAACCACTTGGCGAAGTCCTAATCTGAACGGCCCCGGATGGATGTCCGGGCCGAGCGCGCGCCTTTGCGATCACCGGCGCGCGGAAAAGCTGTGGAGCGAGGATTTTTCGGTGGGTTTGTCTCAAATTATAGGGGCACCCCCATTTTGGGTGGTTTCCCGTTTTCCAGGTGACAATGGTTCAAACAGCTTGAAATGTCCCATCCGATGCCTGCGAACAACTACTTGTATGCAGAAGGCTAACTTTTCTGACCATGATATGGTGCTAGCCATCCAGAGACTCTGCACGACGTGCTAACCTTCTTTTCCCATAACCACTGGGGTCCAGGGTGGCGTCAAGCTGCAGATCTATGTGCAAAATAACCCTTGTGTCCGGAATTTCTGCAACCGGAAACCGACAAGAGATTGGCATTTGTCAATTTTGGGGAGAGCCCCTAGTTGATTCGGCGAGAACATCATGTTGACCTTGGATGATGCCCCCCTCCAGTTTGCTTAGAAAGGGTTCCGGCAGCAAAAGAACCATCCCGTTTCGCTTTGCAGGGATCAGTCCTGACTAAAACTGTTGAAGGTTCTTTACGGATTCATTAGTGGATTTGTCATTGGAACTACTCAACTGGGTTTCGACCTTTTCCTCTTCAGGCGCTTTACTCGATGCAGTTTGTTTCTCTCTAGCAGAGCCATCCACTTTTCCAATCAATTCAAATTAGTGCAGTGTAACAATCTCTGCAATGAATGTGGTGGAATCGCCTCACAATATAGCAGAGCCAAGCTCTAGCCGCCCCGGGCCAATGACAACGTACAAGGCATGCTCGTACAGATGTTGCTTCAAGAACGTGTCCAAGGCAACTGTTTGAAGCCAAATCTTGCCCGAGGCTATGACAGGGGCAAGGTATCAGGACTGGCATCATGCTTGAAACATTTCATAGACCCCTGACTGGTGTTGATTGAAGACGTCCCTTTTGAATGAACACGTGTGTGTACGGAAGTGAGCTTTATTGCTTCCTCAAGGTGAGCCTGCTGAAGTACGTGCGAATGTTGGGGGTTGAACGGAATTGAGCTTTAATTTGGCGCCTAAGCGAGCCTGCTGAAGTTAGTGCGAACATGTCTATAACTCACCAGCTATGCCCAAAACCAGAGCTTTCACTATGGCAGACAGTGCCCTCACACCCTTTGCACTCAACCTAAAGAGGGGGCCAGAATCATCATATGCCTTCCCTTTCCGAAAAGCCAAGGGAGACCGACAGAAGGATCGAACTCCCCAAGTTGAAAAGTCATCATGGGGGCTGGCGGGGGAGAAAGGGGGGGGGAGGGAGCCCCAAAAAGCCCCTTATTAGGGCCTACTTATTAGGGCCTTGTTAGGCGCTTCATTTGGGCTCCCTCCCCCATTCCCCCCCATTCCCCCCCATTCCCCCCCATTCCCCCCCATTCCCCCCCATTCCCCCCCATTCCCCCCCATTCAGTCCTCCCCGCCAAATCCCCCCCATTCCCCCCATTCCCCCCATTCCCCCCATTCCCCCCCATTCCCCCCCATCCCTCCCCATTCCCCCCCTTCCCCCCCATTCCCCCCATCCCCCCCATTCCCCCCCATTCCCCCCCATTCCACCCCATTCCCCCCCATTCCCCCCCATTCCCCCCCATCCCCCCCATTTCCCCCCCAATCCCCCACATTTCCCCTCCATTCCCCCCATTCCCTCCCAGCCCCATTCCCCCCCATTCCCCCCCATTCCCACGCCCCATTCCCCCCCATTCCCCCCCCATTCCCCATTACCCCCCCCCCCCATTACCCCCCATTCCCCCCCATTCCCCCCCATTCTCCCCCCATTCCCCCCATTCCCCCCCATCCCCCCCATTCCCCCCATTCCCCCCATATCCCATCCCTCCCCAATTCCCACGTCCCATTCCCCCTCCATTGCCCCCCCATTCCCCCCCATTCCCCCCAAATCCCCCCATATCCCCCCCATTCCCCCCCATCCCCCCCAGTCCCCCCCATTCCCCCCCATTCCCCCCCATTATCCCCCCATTCCCCCCCATTCCCCTCCCATTCCCCCCACATTCCCCAACCCCATTCCCCCCCATTACCCGCCCATTCCCCCCATTCCCCCCATTCCCCCCCATTCCCCCCCATCTCCCCCCCATGTCCCCCCCATTTCCCCACATTCCCCCCCATGTCCCCCATTCCCCCCCATTCCCCCCCATTCCCCCCCCATTCCCACCTCCATTCCCACCCTCCCCCCATTCCCCCCCATTCCTTTCCCCACCATTCCCCCCCATTCCCCCCCATCTCCCCCCCATACCCCCCCTTCACCCCCATGCCCCCCCATCCATTCCCATTCCCACCCCCATTCCCCACCATTCCCCCCATTCCCCCCCATTCCCCCCCATAACCCCCCCTATTCCCCCCCTATTCCCCCCCATGTCCCCCCCTATTCCCCCCCATTCCCACCACATTCCCCCCCATTACCCCCCCCATTCCCCCCATTCCCCCCATTCCCCCCCATTTCCCCCACATTCCCCCCCATTCCCCCCCATTCCCCCCCATCCTCCCACCCCATTCCCCCCCATTCCCCCCCATTCCCCCCCATTCCCCCCCATTCCCCCCCGCATCCCCCCCATTCAACCCCCATCCCCCACCATCTCCCCCCATTCCCCCCATTCCCATCCATCCCCCCCATCCATTCCCCCCCATTCCCACCCCACCCCATTCCCCCCCATTCCCCCCCATTCCCCCCCCATTCCCCCCCATTCCCCCCCATTCCCCCCATTCCCCCCCATTCCCCCCCATATCCCCCCCTTTCCCCCCCATTCCCCCCATTCCATTCCCCCCATTCCCCCCCATTCCCTCCATAAACCCCATCATCCCCCCCATTCCCCCCCATTCCCCCCCATGTCCCCCCATTCCCCCCCATTCCCCCCCATCCCCCCCATTCCCCCAATCTCCACCCATCTCCCCCCCATTCCCCCCATTCCCCCTCCATTCTTCCCCCCCATTCCCCCCCATTCCCGCCCCATTCCTCCTATTCCCCCCCATTCCCCCCCATTCCCCCCCCATTCCCCCCCATTTCCCACCCCATTCCCCCCCATTCCCCCCCCCATTCCCCCCCATTCCCCCCCATTCCCCCCCAATCTCCCCCCAGTTCCCCCCCCCATTCCCCCCCATTCCCCCCTATTTTTGACATTCCCGCCCCATTCCCCCCCATTCCCCCCCCCATTCCCCCCCATTCCCACCCATTCCCCCCCATCCCCACCCATTCCCTCCCCCTTCCCCCATTCCCCCCCCAATCCCCCCCCATATCCCCCCCTTCCCCCCCATTCCCCCCATTACCCCCCCATCTCCCCACCAAAGTTCCCATTCATTCCCCCCTCTTGGCCACCATATCCCCATCCACCACACCCCTTTCCCCCCCATTCCCCCCATTCCCCTCATTCCCCATTCCCCCCATTTCCCCCCCTTTCCCCCACCATATTCCCCCCCATTCCCCCCCATTCCCCCCCATTCCCCCCCATTCCCACCATTCCCACCATTCCCCCCCCACATTCCTTCCCCCCCATGTTTCCCCAATTTATATTTATACATTCACCCATTCCCCACCCATTCCCCCCATTATTCCCCCCACCATTCCCCCCATTCCCCCCCATTCCCCCCCATTCCCCCCCATTCCCCCCATTCCCCCTAAAAAAGCCGCCCCCATTCCCCCCCATTCCCCCACCATTCCCCCCATTCCCCCCCTTTCCCCCCCATTCCCTC
>CAUJNA010003484.1:222500-227500 GCA_963377175.1 Effrenium voratum
GGAGTTGCGCCCAGGCTGGGCTGCGGCCAGAACGCGCGGCGCCGGCTCGCTCACTTGAGTCCTTGCATTGGAGTCATGCATCAACCGATGGGTTGTTCCTAAACGCCCCGCAGAAAAAGTCTTGACTGCTCTTGGGTTGGATCTCTAGACTGTTGAAAAAGTTATTTTTAGATCTGGCTCAATTTGGTTCAAACAAGTTGTTTTTCCCCACAAAAACATGCAACTTTTCCAAAATGTTGGAAATCAAGTTGGGTTTTCCGTACTAAACCCACGAAAAGTTGAGCAGCTTCTTGCAGGGGGGGGTCGTTGCAGGAAGCCAGAAGTGAGAGGGTTTCCACGTGCCACTGCAGAAAGGAAATCAGCGCATGTTTTGGGCGGAGTGGGAATCTTAGATGCAGGCTTTGGGCTGATTTTGAGTGGTCACTATTTCAGGTTTGGCCTGTGAGTGGGGGGTTGCTTTTAGCCTTTGAACCACACCTCCAAAAAAAAGAAAAGCAGATGACCAAGGGCCCAAGGGCGGTTTTTGTTTTTTCCTGGGCGAGTTCATGCGACAGATCCAGCTGAACAAACCGGCAGTCAAGTCTCTGATCGAGTCTTCCAGATATCCCAAGTGGCCATCAAGCGAAGCTTTGTGCTCGAAACTTAGCAGGGCTTCTTAAAAGATACATCCATTTCGCAACCTGTTGAAACATGGCATTAAGATCCAAGCCAGCCAAAAACCCCAAACTGATTAAACCAAAGCCCCGAAAAGCTCCTGGCTGACCTGAAGGTGAGGCTGGGGAAGTCGGCCCTAAGAGAAATAACTGACCAGGCAACAAACACATGCTGCACAAAAAAAAGCAAAAAAAAACAAAACAAAAAGCATTAACACAAGTCAACAACAAACACCAAAACAATCAAACAAAAAACGCAAACAAACACAAAAACCAACACACCTCTATGTTAAGCTGTAGGAGGGCCAAGACGGGCAACCGCAATATGGGTTGAATAGACCTACAACTCGTTTTCGTGGGTTTTGGCTTTTTGGCTTTTGGCCCAATGTCCAAAGCAGCGACCAGAGTGCCAGGCAACCCTTGCCTCACTTCCGCAGCTTCTCAGTCGCGACATGGGTCACTTTGCGCCGGGGCGTCGCACCCTGGGCGACGCCCCCCCTCGCCCCCTCGCCGCCCCCCCCACGGCGGGGTCCTGGTGGCGAGTTCGGGGCGACCCGTCGGCCAGTCGGCCAGGCAGCGGCAGTTGAGCAACTCAGTGTCCGGGTGCGTGACCACCAGCTCCTTGCCCTTCAGCCCGGGGCCCTGTTTTGACTCCGAGTTGGGGCTTGGAACCCCTGGTGAGCCACCGATCCGAAAGTGGGGGGGAATCCCCATCAAATTTTGATCCATTTCGGGTCCCTTATTAAGATGCACATCCAGAGTGAACACTTGGTTGTAAGAAGGTAGGGGGTGGCAGGAGTTGAACACTCCAAGGGGTTGGGGTGAAAACTTGGTTGGGGCAACTCAGCATGTGATGGTTGGCCGCAGGAACCTAAAACTCAGGCAAAGAATGAGGTCTTGGGCCCCTCTCTTCGGGGAATTCAACCTCCGCATTTGACGATGCGGGGCTAAGTCCAGCAACTCCATTTCCTGATGGGTATCTTCATCAGTCTTACGGGGTTGCTCCATGCTAGTAAAACTAAGCTTCAAGGGTAGACATGCTACCCTTTTGACAGGGTCTTCGGATAGCCCAGGGAAAGCACAATTGTGTTTAAAATCTGCATTCACAAGCAAACCACATGCCGCCAAGCAAGTCCTGCTTGATTTTGCCAGAGGGGCAAGAGGATGTAGAGTGGCTTGAGGCTTGGTTCTGGGTGAGTTCAGGGTTGGCTCGGCTATTATGCTTGGCTGTAGCTGGGAGGTTGAGGAATGCCCTTGCAACCTTGCATGGATCCGTGGTTGGATTGATTCTCACGCTCCCCACCTGCAGGCTAACGTCCAACATGGAACGCCCTAGAACACAATCGCTTTTGTAGAAGCGTTCCTTTTGACGACCCATTTAGTCTACACGGAGTACTCAGGTTTGTCTCAAACATGGGACACGCAGGCTTTGGATTGACGTTAGTTTCCCTGAGGATGCATAGGCATATTCAAATGTTGTGCCATGCGTTTTTTATTCTTCTTCTCTGCGTCGGCCGCCGGCCTTTTCTGCATCTTGCATGCCGACCCAGCATTGAACTCAGCTCCTGAGCTCCTGGGAAGTTTGTGAGACCCATCCCATTGCAGCCAGTCGATCAACTAAAGTACACAAAGGGAATAGGCGATTCTACCCACAAACATGTACAACGCATATCAGTGGGCCAATCCACACAGATGAGTTCCTGAAAAACCTGGGCTTTGTACGTTTTTTGGGGGCTGGACCAGTTCAGTGGCACAAGTTTGGACATTTCGAAGGGTCGGGAGAGGTCGGATGGAAATCCTCCAATGGCCCAGGTGAAGAGAACGGCCTGCCGGTGGACATCTTCTGCCACCCCTGCCTGAATGTCTCGGTGGTGCTGACCAAGGAGAACCGGCCGGGGCCTTGAATCCGGTCAGGAGCCCGTCTCCGAGTTGCACCAAGGTACGGGGCGGGGCATGGAAGTAACGGATCCGATCCCAAAGCAACGCACAGAGAAGATTCTTTCATAGCGGCAAACATGCAGGAGGTAGATCAAGGAAGGCTAAGCAGCCCGCCCTTCTCATTTGGGCTTGGGGGTGGGGCCAGAAAACAAACAATGAAATGGAAGCCTCGGCACCTAGATGGTACCGGACATCTATGTAAATAGATCGTCACGGGGTGTCCGACTCCGCCCGGCGCGACTCCAGCCGCGAGTGGCCTCCAGCGCAGACACGCCAGAGGATTTGACTGACTCGCGCCAATCGAATCCAATGCCATCCGCTGCCGCGCCCTTTTTCCATTTTGGCACACGAGCCCTCTGCCCATGTGCTGGAAGCACCTCTGAAGCTCTGTTTTCGGTTGATTTCCACGTTAACCCCGCCAAAACAAGGTTGAGCTCTCCAACTTCCAGCTTAAGAGCTAGGTCCCCCAGCTAGGTGCCCTTTCTCACCCCTTTTTGGTTGGGAGGGTTCCCCTACGAAAATAGACGTCCTGAAAAAAGAAACGGTACCAACTTATTCTATCGGCAGACGGTGGATATGCTTTGATTGCTAGATCTATAGAGGTACTAACACTGACTCCAGATTAGTCAACCCCAGTTTATTAATAGGTGTTCCCTCCAACAGTGAATCCCCACAAAGCGCAGGGGCACCCCCTTATCATGGTTGTTGTTGGGAACCATTTTCCATTTTTGCTTATTGTGGTTTAGTGGTGGGAATCCAACCACTTAACTGCTAAATTTTGTTTTTTTTGCTCCCCTTCCAGCGTCAGCCAAGCTATCAATATTAAGCGGTTCCGCGCCCGGCTCCCAATGGAGCTGCGCTTGTCGGGCCTCGATGGCTGTGAGCTCCGGCTCAGCGTCAGCGAGGATGGGCCCATGGATTGGTGTTCCCTATGCAGGGCTCCTCAAAAGATCTCCATTTTTCACCACGATTTGAATCAGGTTGCTTTTCCAACAAAATAAAGTTGGAAACCAGCATTTACAAGTTGCAATGTGCAGGTGGATCCATTGTAAGGATCCCTGCTATATGGCTGTCCTCGGGATGCTTGTCCTTTGTAGTTCCCTCGGCTTTCTCCTTGTACTCACTACTTTCTCCCTTGGGGTAATTCTGTTTTTTTGGTTCTGGCGGGGATGCTTGTCCTTCCGTTCCCCTCGAAAACCGCCCCAAAAACATGACCCCCCCATATGGGTGTGGCTTCAAAATTAAATTTGATCGGGGCAAGTTCCGCAGGTTTTGAATCGTCCATGCTAACCCACTTACACGGGTTGATTTTGCTACTTCTTTTGTTTTGAGCCACAGCCATATATGGGGACCCTAAAGGAAAGGGAAACCAACAATTTGCGGCCAGACCAATTTGGCTCGGGTTTGGGCTGCCAGTTCCTGTGGCTGGAGACAACTTTTGTCAATCTAGGTGGTCAAATTTTCTATTCAGGGAGTGAATCTCCTTCAAATCTTTAAGGTGATCAATTTGTGTTAGCCTGTCATGTTGACACTTTCTGTGTCATGGAAGTTGCCATAGTAGCAATTATCACAATAGGTCTCGGCAAGCATAGACCACTCCCCGGCCCCAAAGTTGCAGGACGGTCCACGTTCCTCAGTTCGGGGCTTCTTAATCTTCCATATGACTTCCATGTGGATTTTTTGATTCGTCAAAACGCTTGGTGTTACAACAGAATCACCCCGACCGAAAACCCCCAAACCAGGGTTGGGTTTCCATGCCCAAGTGGGAGCTGTAAATCCACAGGTTCCCCCGTTTCAACTGCCTTTGTGCATGGCGGGCACGCAAAAAACGGGAAATCACAACCTTCTTCGGAAGGTCTCCCTCCAACATCCCTGGTTGTTTGGTGGCTTCCCCCCCCAAACAAAAAAACGGCTGCAAAATCCACCTCACGGGTTTTGGGTTTACTGCGTCGGGTCTTTGATCTTTGGTCCGGCAGGACACCTTGGGCATTGAGCTCCTGCAACTCCTCCGGCGCCGGCTGCCCCCGCGGCCCGGGCGAGCGCTGGACGTGGCGTTCGGCTCTGTGCCGCTGGCGCCGCAGCGCAGCTTGCGGGCGCAAGGCGGGGGGCCAGGCCCCCGTGCCGGGAGGAGCAAACGGCGCTTGACTGCTACTGGGTTGGATCTTTAGACTTTAACTTTTTGGGGAAATCAAACAACATGTTCCACTAAACTCCCAAAAAGTGGAAAACACTTTTTGCAAAGGGGTCGTTGCAAGACGGAGTCCCTGAAAGGGGCAACCTGAAGGTGCAACCTAGGCCCAAGCGTTGGCCTCTCGAAGTGGGACGGCCTGAGATCTAACAAGAAATATACATATTTGTATACATACATACATACATATATATATATATATCTACATATCATATTTATAT
>CAUJNA010003484.1:232500-288745 GCA_963377175.1 Effrenium voratum
CACCACCCAGAACATGGCCGCCATGCAGGCAAAGGAGTTCTACGTGACGTGGGACGGAGACCCGGCCACTTGGGCCGACTACACGCGCAAGGTGCGACTGCAATGGGAAAAGACTCCCTCCTGGAAGCGACGCCATCTCGGACCCGAACTGGCATCTCGCCTGACTGGAAGAGCATGGGCCGTGACCTACGAGCTTTCGCACGAGAAGCTGAGCAAGAAGAACGGCACGAAGTACTTGCTTCGCTATCTGCAAGATCGACTGTGTCGAACTCCGGTGCCAGATGCCGGAGCGCGGTTGGAGGACCTTCTCATCAGGCTGAGAAGACCGCTGGGAATGACCATGAGCCAATGGTCGAACGAGGTGCAGGAGGCGTACCGCAAGGTTCAACGAGCCTTGGTAAGGGCTCGCAAGATGGAGCCGAAGAAGGACCTCACCAAGGCGATCTTGGACAAGAGCACCTCATCCAAGTCAGAACCACATGGAGAACCACAAGGTGGCGCTGGATCTCAAGGAGTTCGGACGTTCTCGGTGATCTCAGCATCAGGAACCGCCGCAAGAACACGAACGCCAGTTCAAGAAGGAGAAGCGGTGGTTGAAGAAGAAGTCGTGCGTGATCTTCATGAAGCTGAACATGGTGAAGACTGGAAAGAAGAGGAATGGGAAGATTGGAGAAAGTTCAAGAAGTGGAAGCAGACTGGGCGTGCGAAGAGTCATCAAGAAGATAGCGGGGAAGATCTATCCTCTGGGGAGGATCTGCCGTGGGATGAGCTTGAGGTGGGATGTGCAGGTGCTCCCGGACGAGGTTCTCGGGTGGCTCCTGCTGAGGAGAGCCAACTTGAGCTCTTCATCCCGGGGCATCAGTGCAGAACTCGCTCTCCTTCAGAGCCATCGAGCGAGCACTTCGAGATCAAGAAGAAGAACTACTTCATGTGGATGCTCATCGACCCCCTCAACAACAACGGAGACGGACCTACTGGGTCGAGGAGGAAGGTGCATGGGGCTTGCTTATGACCCCAGATGACGCGATGCTACCCGCGGAAGTATATCCTCAAGCGGCGGAGGAGCGCCTCAACGACGAGGTCTACTGGTCCTGGGATGATTCCGGGTGGCGCGGCTACCTGCAGGACGACTATGGGTACTGGGTGGAGACGGACGGCTATGGCACATTCTGGGCATCCGAGGGAGACATCTCTTCGGACCTCAACCCGGAGTTGAGGAGCAGAAGGATCTGGACGACGCCTACGCGGCCTTCGAGGACAAGGCCCGGACCTTCGCGCAGAGCAAGACCTTTCAGAGAGCAAAAGGTGGTGCGCGGGGATTCTACCCCTTCGGGAAAGGCAAGGGGAAGAAAGGCAAGCCAAAGGGCAACTTCGGGAAGGGCAAAGGCTATGGTGGCTGGAAAGGTTCATCGAGCTCGACGAGCACCTCAACCACCATGGGCAAGCCCTCGAATGTGATGGTGACGGAGAGTGCCCTGGCGGTGAACGGCTACACCGGATGCTTCATCTGCGGAGACCGGAATCATGGTTTTCGGCAGTGCCCAAATCGGGCGAGCGGATCAGGGCAGAGCTCCGGAAAGGGGAAGAACGTCTTCTGGAACACCACCGTTCCCTCAGCGATGAACGGACGAATCTACATGATCACGGAGCACGAGGAGCAGAAGGTCTTCGTGGGAGGCACGGACATGATGATGGATGATCCTGAGCGACCTGGAGGAGTTGTTCGGGAGACTGCCGGTTTCGGGGTGCTGGACATCGGTGCCACCGAGACGGTCGGTTCCTTAGAGGCGATCGAGAAACTGTGCCAACTGCGAGGACCGCATCACGCCAAGGAGATCAAGGTGATCCCGCATGGGCAGAAGTCTTTCCGATTCGGGAACAACCAGGTGCAGCGGTCAGAGAGCTACATCCTGGTGCCTCAGCAGATTGGACAGCAGTGGTTGCAACTGGGGATCTTCACGTTGGACGTTGGCCAGATCCCCATCCTCATCGGAGTGAAGACGCTGACCAAGTTGGGCGCGATCTTGGATGTGGCAGGCCAGTGGATGGTTTTGAGTCGTGTGTGCCCAGGACTGAAAGTCCCTTTGAGGCGAAGCGCGGCAGGTCATTTGCTTGTAGACTTGACAAATGACTGGATGGTGAGCGGCAAACCCTTGCCTGATGTACAGACACCCGAACCTGTTTTGCACCTTACGGATCCGACCGAGACAGCATACATGGTGCATGGGGAGGGTGAAGGTGTGACAGATCTGTACGCCTCTGAAGTTATGGTCTGTGGCCTTGAAGGTGAAGGGCAAGTTCCGGTCTTGGATGATGGCGGAAACCAGGTGTTGTGGGCTGGAACGCAATTGAACGACCCGAACAGCAATTCGGATCAAGAGATGCGGGACCGCATCCTACAAGCCCTAGCTTCCCCTAGCTCACCTGCGAGCGAATCCCATGGCCACGGAGAAGAACTATGGCAAGAGCAAGGGCAAGGGGAAGAAGAAGATGACGATCGTGGTGCCGCCGGAGGAGAAGTACGATTCGGCAAGGATGCAAGGTCCCGATCCTCGGGACGAGAGATGCGTGGGGGCACCATGCTTCGGAGCTCACATCCCAGCCAGGCCGGGGCCGGGCAGCATCAGTGGGGCCAACAAGTTCGCGATCTGGACGGGGTGCTGCCAGTGCGGAATCAGGCCGTCGTACACTCCAGCCTTCGGAGCGCATGGGTTGACGAGAATTGTCAAAAGACGTCGAGACAACCCTAGCCAAGGAGGATCCGGAGAAGCTCAAGGGCACGGTCAAGCTGAAGGATGCGCACATTGGGCTGGACGGAGCCGAGCAGAGCTTGCTGAACCAGCTGGCGAAGATCAAGGAGAGGAAGGCCAACCTGGTCAAGCAGGCGGAGAGCTCGGAGAAGCACAACATGGAGAAGCCAAAGAAAGAGAGGATGGCTCGGGGGCAATCCAGCTCGGAGCCAAGCCCAAATGTGCCCCCAGAGACGCGGGAGTACATCGTGTTCTCCAGCGACCCGGAGGACGCGGAGCACGAGGCAACGATCGTGCGCGAGAAGAAGATTCCGGTGAAGAAGGAGCCGGACCAGATGTCAGCTACGCCGGGCCGCAAAGCCCGGAAGGCGGAGGAGACGGCGGAGGACCTGGAGTATCAGGAGCGCTCGGAGTGATGGAAGATGAGGAAGAGACCTCAGTGGACTTCGAGGATGTCGACGAGACACCGGACGCGAACTACCACGACGTGATGGTGAACATGACGGAGGAGGACAAGAGGATGGTCAACGAGCAGTACAGCCACTACCTCAGCGCCATCAATGAGGCCTGGTCCATGATGGGCATCGGCGAGAACAAGGGTGGCATGAAGGTGATGGAGCTGTGCTGCGAAGAGAACAGTGGCCTTGGTCAGGCCGTGGAAGCCGTCGGTGGGACCATCAATCGTTGTGGCCTCTTCAACAACTGCGACATTATGAAGAGGGCAGGCTACGCGAAGGTGGAGCAGCTCATTGAGAAGGAGCGACCGGACATCCTGTGGTTGTCTCTTCCATGCGGAGCGACCTCGACCATCCAGGCCCTGAATCGGCTGACTCCGGAATCCGGCGCGAAGAGCGACAAGAAGATCGCGCTGGCCAGACGCCGAGCTACTCGTGGAATTTCTCTCGTGGAGAAGCAGATTGAGCTGGGAGGAGAAGTTCTTCAAGAATGGCCCAAGGAAAATTGGGGCTGGGGATTTGCGAGCATCCGGCATTTCTGGAAGCGGCGACATCGTGAACGCCGGTACTTTGAGGCCCAGGTGGATGGATGCGCGTACGGCCTCGTCATGGAGGGCGAGATCATCAAGAAGCCGTGGATCATTCGCGGAGCCTCACAATGGGTTTGGAAGTTGGAGAGGAAATGTCCGGGGAACCACGTCCATGGAAAATGTGAAGGTGGACTCCGGACGAGGAATTCAGCACTGTACCCAGTGAGGTTGTGTCAGCGGATCGCGCACGTGATGATGGGCATCCACCGGGACAGGAACAAGGAGGCGGACGCGGTGATGGCTGCAACGGCAGCAGAACTCGACAGGTCTTGCTTGCAAGGGATGACGGATCAGGAGCTGGCGAAGATGGGCCAGGACCTGATGCGACTACATCGACGACTTGGTCATCCCAGTCGACAAGCCCTGATGCGGATGCTACAGGACCGAGGAGCTTCCCAACAGCTGCTGGTGATCGCCAAGAACATGGTCTGCGAAGACTGTCAAGAAGCTCACATGCCATCTGCGAAGCGGCCGACCACGATAGAGACGGCCAACAAG
Organism: Effrenium voratum; assembly: GCA_963377175.1. Taxonomy (NCBI): domain Eukaryota; class Dinophyceae; order Suessiales; family Symbiodiniaceae; genus Effrenium; species Effrenium voratum. Next base: position 236,794 of record CAUJNA010003484.1, read on the forward strand.
CTGTGGCAGGTGGTGCAGACGGACAACCTCATGATCACCGTGGGAGAGGAGGTCTACCACTTCCAGCTGATAATGGACGAGGCGAGTTCCTTTGCGGTGGTCGTCTACTTGTTCAAGCACAAGGCGACAGAGGGACGGAATGCCACCTCAGAGGAGATCTTGGAGTCTCTCCAGAGCAGATGGATTCAGTACTTTGGGTACCCGGAGAAGATCAAGCTCGATAAAGAAGGAGCGCACCGGGGGACTCTACTTGCTGAATGGGCAGATCAGCATGGAGTGGAGTGGAGATGGACTTCATCCCTGCGGAGTCTCACGGCATGATCGGATAGGTGGAGCGTGGCATTGGCGTGCTGAAAGACCGGATGATCAGACATCTGCGTTCTAGTGAAGGAGATCCACGCGAAGCAGCCTGGGCAATGGTGACCGCCCACAATGGACTGGCCCGGGTCGGAGGATATTCTCCACAGCAGTGGGTGTTTGGACGAAACTTCACTGACGCAGACCGACTTCATGATGGACAGGACCTACCTTTCTGGTCCTCGGTGAGTTCAGACGAACGGATGCGGAAGACCTTGGAGATCAGAATGCAGGCTGAGACCAGCTACCGGAAGGCAACGGTGGAGGACAAGATCTCACGGGCTCGGAATTCGCAGTCTCGACCTGTGGTGAAGTAGCGGGGACCTGGTCTTCTACCGGAGGTACCAACAACCTGCAGATGCACGAAGCCATGCTCGACTCGATGTTCCTCGGCTGCGTCTGGCGAGGTGGTATGGACCTGCGAGGATCCTGGCATTGGAGACGAAGGTGCCCTTCTCAGGGGAGATCCGGCAACCACATCAGCTGGCATGGATCATCAGCCAGGGGAGACTGAAGCGAGTGCATGTCCTTCAACTCAGACATGCCTCCGAACGAGAAAAGGTCATTGCTGAAGATGGTCAGGTGATCACGACCCCCTGGACCTTCGGTGATGTAGCAGCCGGACTCAACAAGGGGGCCTTCGAGGATCTCGTAGAAGACCGAGCTCTACGCCGGGAGCAGAAGCCAGACGATCGAGGAGCCAAGCAGAAGCGGAGGAAGTTTGGCTTCGCGGATGGTGAGCGTGCGAGAAGGTGGAAACGACAGAGCGGTGAGATCGGCGGGGATGAGTCTCAAGCCGACGCACGTGCGAGAAAGGAGAGAGAGCCTCCAGCCTTTCGGAGAGAGCGAGAACGGCAGAGGACTGAGGAGGAAGAATTCTTCCGGGAGATCTTTGGAGAAGACAGAGATGTGGATGGCAGCCGCCTGGTAGACGATGCGGATTACTTGCCGATGAACGCGATCCCCGCATCGACCGGAAGACCGTCCTCGTCATCAGGTCAGCCTGACCCCATTCAAGATGGAGGTGAGCTGTTGCGGAATGAGCTCTTTCAGCGTGCGAAAAGGAGACATGAGCTGGAGGACCGCCCTCAGCATGTGATAAAGGAGCAACCTGAAGCAGAGCGTGATGTCCTGGGCTTTGTGCCGGAGCTCCAGGAGTTTGAGAACATTGTGTTTGCGGTGATCCTGCCAGAGCCCAAGGATGAGACAGAGTGGAAGGCCACCGTGAAGGACCCTCAGAAGTTCATGGCGAAGAAGGTCGCAAAAGGTGTGGAGGTGTCCTGGCAGAGGCTTTCACTGGAGCAGAGAGCCGCAATGAAGGAGGCGAAGGGGGCCGAAATCAATGAGTGGTTGAGCAACAAGGTGGTGCGGGCTGCGATCGGCGACGTCCCGCCACATCGGCTGATGAAGATGAGATGGGTGTTGACCTTCAAGAACGGACCCGAAGATGGAACGGTGAAGGCGAAAGCTCGTCTGGTGGTGCTCGGCTACTCGGACCCCGATGCCGGTTACCTCAACACGAAGAGCCCAACGATGACACGGAGAAGCAGACAGCTGCTACTTCAAATGGCAGCACACCGAGGTTGGCGAGTGACCAAGGCCGACGCCCGCGCTGCTTTTCTTCAAGGTGGAGAGACCCAACTTCAACGACAAGTTTTTGGACTACCGGTGGAGGAGCTGGCCACGGCAATGAATCTCCCAAAGGGGCGTGCGGTGCAGTTTCTCAAGGCTACCTATGGACTCACGGTGGCACCTCGAGAATGGTTCCTGAAGGTGGACGCCATCCTGGCGGAGGTTGGTTTGAGCAGATTGAAGACGGAGCCGTGCATGTGGAGTCTGAAGGTGCCGGACATGAACCGGGAGGACGGCAAGCAGCGGGTACTCGGGCTGATTTCTGCCCATGTGGATGACTTCCTCATCACTGGAGATGAAAGTGATGAGCGATGGAATGTGGCGGTGAAGAAGTTCCACGCGGCACTCAAATGGAGCCCGTGGGAAGAAGCGCCGATGATGCACTGTGGAGTTCAACTGCAGCAACTACCTGATGGTGGCTGGCTGCTGGATCAGGAGGAGTACTGCTCGGGACTTTCACAAGTCACCCGAGATGGCACAGGCAAGGAGCTCACTGAGAATGAACGATCTCAGGCTCGTGCGGTGCTGGGTGCAGTGCAGTGGCGAGTGTATCAGAGTGGACCTCAGCATGCCGCAAAGCTGAGCCACCTCCAGAGTGTGCTCCCGAGAGGAGACAGCACCGTCTTGGGCGAGATCAACAAGCTTGTCCGCGAGGTCTATGGCCAGAAAGACACCGCCCTGCGGATCTTTAACCTGAATGCGAAAAAGGAGGACGACCTGGTGGTTGTTGGATGGTCAGACGCGGCGCTTGCCAACCGAGTGGATCTGGGATCAACGGGAGGCTACATGATCGGCATGTGTCATGCGAGCATGCTTGATGGAGTTCGTGGACCGGTGAGCCTGATCAGCTGGTCCTCAACGAGACTCAAGCGAGTTTGTCGGTCGAGCCTCAGCGCTGAGACCCAAGCATTGGCGGAGACGGAGCAGGAGGTGATGTTCATCCGGACTCAGTGGAGCGAGATGAGTGGGTTCCCCGTGGACCTGGCCAAGCCGGAGGAGTGCACGAAGAAGACAAAAGGGGTGCTGGTCGTGGATGCGAAGGCATTGTATGACGCGGCCAGCAACGGCGAGATCCAGACATCCGCCTTCAGCATGCGGGAGAAGTACACCGCGCTCGAGCTACTGGGGCTGGTGGAGAACATGGGCCGCCAGGACACGCAGATGAGGTGGTGCGACAGCGACGCCCAATTGGCAGATGGGCTGACCAAGCTGAGCGCACAGGACAGAGTGCGGAAGTTTCTCCAGGCTGGGCAGCTGTGGAATCTGGTGCATGACGAGAAGTTCGTCAGCGCCAAGAAGAAGAAGCAAGCACTTCTTCGAGGCGAAGGAGAAGAAGATGGAGCGGAACTCCGAGACCGCTCATGGCGAGAACTCGTGAGACGCTAGGTTAAGTCTCTTTCGGCAACAGCCTTTGGGGCATGTGAAGTTCTCAGCCTCGTGTGTGTGAGCCTCTTGTGTTTTGCCTACAGAGCCACAACCTTGCACACGCTGTTCGCCGTTTTGGTCCGAGGGATCCCTTTAGCCATTTGGTCACTGTACATTTGCTCAGGGCACCTGAGCTTGCAATGGAGTGAGAAAAGAGCGGCAAGGCCACTTGCTGGTTGCTTGGGGTTGCACTAAACCCCCGGGAGCTCTTAGGCTCCAACGCGGAAGGTCAGCCAACAGCTGGCCTGGCCCCGTGTAAGCCAAAGAAGGAGGGAACTATGCCCGTGCCTTGTGTGTCAAAAAAGGAACCCCCAGAAAGGGCCTCATGCAAAAGGCTTGTGAAGCCCTGAACTTTCAGCTGAAAACTCGATGGGGTCGTTGGGTAGGCCGGGTCTTTGGGATTCCCTGAGGTGCCTGCGGCCTTTCCAGCCACCTTGCAGAGCTTGACCTTTGGCGGGTGCTTCGACCAAGTCTTGCAGATAGCTTTGCCCGCCGGCCTCAAGATCCTGACATTTGGACATTCGTTCAACCAAAAGTTGGACGGACTGGTTCTGCCGGAGGGCTTGCACAGCATCACCTTCGGCTCCAGCTTCAACCAGAGCTTAGAGGCGGTGAGGCTGCCCAGCAGCTTGCAGAGCTTGGAGTTTGGCAGGGACTTCAACCAGAGATTGTTGAGAGTGGCGCTGCCTGCTGGCTTGCAGAGCTTGACTTTCGGAGATTGTTTCAACCAGAGCCTCCAGGGAGTGACCTTCCCAGGCAGCTTGCAGAGCCTGACGTTCGGGATCGGCTTTAATCACGACTTGCAGGAAGTGGTTTTGCCCGACACTTTGCAGAGCCTTGTGCTTGGCCCGAAGTTCCATCAAAGCTTGGAGGGGATGAGACTGCCCAGCCTACTGCGACTTGAGTTCCGGAATTTCTTTTACCAACGCTTAGCGACTCTCTCAAGCAACCTGCAGTGCCTGAAATTTCACCGCGGCTTTGACCAAAGCTTAAGAGAAGTGGCTTTGCCCAGCGGCTTGCAGAGCCTCATGCTTGGAAAGGCAGGGTTGCTTTGAGCCCAGTGATGACCAACCCCCCAGGGCAAGCAATGGCTTCGTCGTTCTGCACTTGTTTACATGGCTTTTTTGCCTTTCTCCAAGTGTTTGGAAATCCTGCTTCTCCGGGGCCAACATGATTTCCTCAAGCGCTTTAGGGCAAAACACGGCTGGTTCCATGTCCAATCCTGAAGGACTTCAACCAGAGCCTGGAGGGGGTGATATGGCCCAGTTTGCTCAGCCTCTCGCTCGGACAAAGCTTCGACAAGCCTTTGAAGAATGCCGCGCTTCCCAGCAGTTTGCAACATCTGACCCTGGACGATACATTGCCAGATTTAAGATGCTACATGATTGCAAGTCCCTGTGGGCAAAGTCCGGAGTTTGAATTTCCGCAACCGGGCCACCTACATCGCCAGACAACAGAGTGTCTGCCTTTTTGCTCTTCTGGGTTTGCTTCATTTTCCCTTTCAGCCAGGACATAGCGTTTGCTTTTGCATGGGACCGGCCAAGGATAGTTATGGCCAAAGCTTGCAGGGAATACCTCCACGCTTGCAAAGTCTGCAGCTTGGGTCAGCTGACATCTCGGGCGCAATGCTTCCCCAAGGCCTTCAGAGCCTAAGCTTTTGCCGCCGCTTCAACCAGCGAGTGGATGGCGTGATTCTGCCGGAGGGCTTGCAGAAGCTGCGCTTTGGCAGTTACTTCAACCAGAGCTTAGAGGCAGTGAGACTGCCCAGCAGCTTGCAGAGCTTGGACTTTGGCAGAGACTTCAACCAGAGATTGTTGGGAGTGGCGCTGCCTGCTGGCTTGCAGAGCTTGACTTTCGGAGATTGTTTCAACCAGAGCCTCCAGGGAGTGACCCTCCCAGGCAGCTTGCAGAGCCTGACGTTCGGGATCGACTTCCGCCAAGGCTTGCAGGAAGTGATATTGCCCGACACCTTGCAGAGCCTGGTATTTGGCTACAAGTACAACGAAAGTTTGGATGAAGTGACTTTACCTGGAAGCTTGCATACGCTGACCTTTGGCAGCTTTTTTAACCAAAGCGTGCGCAGAGTGAGATTTCCGAGCACTTTGCAGAGCCTGCAGTTTGACCGTCGTTTTGACCAAGCCTTGCAGGACATCCCCCCGCACAAACCCTCGGAGACATTTCACCAAGGGAATGTGGCTAACTAATTCAGGTGGGGAATTGTGGGGGGGGGTGCCCGGGTTTTTGCGTTTTGCCCGGAAAAAAGGACGTCCACATCCCCAGCTTGCAGAGCCTCACGCTGGGCAGCGATTTTGACCAGCCCTTGCAGGGGGTGAACTTCCCGAAGCGCCTCGAGCGCTTGACACTGGGCAGGGCCTTCAACCAGAGCTTGCTTCTTGCCAAGAAGTTAGCGCGGCGCAGTCTTCGACGAAGGCGGTGCTACACAAAGGGGGCGCTAAATCATGGTGCGCCGTTTTCGTGTAGAATGGGTGCTAGAGAAGTGGTGGGGTTGTGACGTGCTTCAAAGGTAGATCACTGGCAAAGTGCTCCAGATGAGCCAAACAGTTCTTTTTGCGGCTGTCTTTGCTTTGTTTGTAGTTATTTTGCTCAAAATAGGGATCTCTTCAGCTGGCTTGTTTTGTTTCTTTTGGCTTCGCCTGAGAACCCCAAAAACAACTCTGCTGAGAACACCCTTTTGCAAAGAGGTTTGGCCAATTCAAAGGGCGTTATGTACAGATGGGGTACTTCCCCCGAACGGTGTCAGGATCATACCTCTTCATGCTTGCCCATGGGACAGTTGGCGAAGAACAACACATCCGAGTTCCGGGGATTAAGATAAAGATGGAATCAGCCACACAAGCTTCCGTTTGGTGGTTGGTACACGGCACCCTGTTCCCCTTTGCTGCCTTCGGTACTTGCTGAACATGGACTCAACCAAAAAAATGGGAACCGCCTTTTTGCTCTCATGGCACCCTTGTCCCCTTGCTCAGTGGTCGAGACCCAACAAAAAGGGACTCCCGCCAACAACGCAAACGGTTCCAGCTCCTCCGTTAACACGGGCTGAGCAATGCTGAATGAAGGCGACGCCCCGGACACCTCATGGTGCATCAGCTTTCGGAAACCACCTTTGGCGGTTTCCCTTTGCTCCATCCCCGCATGCCTGTCTTCAAAAAAAAACGGTGACACGTCACTTGGCCATGTTGAGGCACCATCCTACCATCCTGTCCTGCATGTTTGGGGTTGGGAGGCCACTTCGACCTCATTTTGCTTTGGGCCCTTGTGCCCAAGAGAAGGGCTATTTCCGAAGGCCCAATGCGTCAACCCACAAGCGCAGAAACCGCCCTAAGCTCTCAGTTTCTGGGCAGACGCTTTTATCGTCGCTTCGGGGGCTGATAAGGCACGGTGTGGATCTGAGCAACCTGCGCTTTTTGAAGCTGGGGGAGAAGTTCCAGCAAGACCTGGCTGTGCCCAGTGGCCTCCAAAGCAACTTGGCATTTAGTCATGGCCATGTGGAGTGCGATATCCCTTGACCCTTTGAGAAGGCCTTACTTGGGCCTTGGCTTCTGCTAGGCTTATTCCTGGGATAGCCGCCCATCGCCCCTCCTTGGTCCATGAGGTAGGAGCAGAAGCGGAGTTTTAATCATGCGTTGCGCTGGTTTCGGGTTGGTGCGAATCATTGCCCATGCCGTCTATGTGTCCAGAAGAACACCTAGCATTGGGAGGTGTTCTCAAAATTGCTTTTGGAGGTCAGATTCGTCCATGCTTATGTCTTTGCGGGGGTCGCAAGACTGCTGTTCACATTTGTTGTCTGGCTCACAAGCAATCTTTGTGCCAGAACCTAGACATGTTGCTTTCAGTTGGCGGGCAGGCAGGTTGTAACCATGGTTCTAAGTGACCCAACCTTTGGTGCCAACAGCCTTGGATGCACCCAGACTGTGGTTGATCCAACTTGGATGTCATGAGCTTGATAAAGGTCTTATTGGTCGAGATAATGATGGATCAAAATTGATAAAGGGAATTATTGCATGGTAGTCGAATTAGAACTTTTTTACGGCAGTTTGTAGATAATTTAACAAAGGATACAGATCGTTTTTTTACAGATAAACATTTAATACAGGATGTAAACATTCAATCACAACCTGTATATAAATCGTTCATAAATGAGTAAACCTTGCAGGTCATTGTATAATTCATTCATGTTTCAATAAAGGATATAAACATAAACGCAAGTTGCAGAGGCCTGGAACTCGGGCAGTGCTACACCCAGCGCCTCAGCGCATTCGCTTCGGCTTTGCAGTCGGTGAGTGCGGGGGGCGTCACGGTGCGCTGCCCCTGAGGCCTCAGACCGGTAAACAGTTGTTTGCTCCTTCGTTCCGGTTGGAGGGGGGTTGCCCTTTAGCGACCTTTGACAATTGGAATTTTGAGCTAGATGAAGGGCCTTTTTGCAGTTGCTTAAGATGTGTTTTTTGTTTCACCCGTTGGTTTCAAAGGGATCACCCGTTGGTTTCAAAGGGAATCTATCACTAGTGGCAATATGTTTATTGTTTTTGCCAGGGGACTTAAGCAAATGGAAGGCCTGGACGACTTTTACTATACTGGAGGTTTCACTCCAACTCAATGATGTGCGCTGGCTCACAAAAGCCGGCCTTCGCCTGAAGCAGAGTGCATCTACCTGCCGGGGGTGCAATGCCTCAAACGCCTGCTGGAGCTCGCTGCAAAAAGCGCCTTTCGATGGACATGGTCGTCCTTCATTTTGTCAGCTACACCATTCCTGAATGGATGTACTGGCGCAGTTCCATGGCGGCAGCTACATAAAGTAGGAAATGAAGATATGAAGTGAAGTCCATTTGTCGGAAATAGCTGATTTCGTCAGTAGACCGTTTCTCGGGGTGCCCGATCAATCCGAGTCCTGTTGCTTGATGTCGACCCATCGTGGCGTCATCCTACCTCTTCCATTCAGCAGTTTTCTGTTCACAAGTTTGTTTGATCCACTTTTGTGCTGCGAGCGATTCTTTGGCAAGCCAGCGCTATGGAGTCTGCGAACGTTACAGCCGAGTGATGGGCCAAGTGGGCTTCTTCGCGAGGAAATGGGCCACGTTCGCATTGATCGCACTTTGCGCAGCATGGTCAATGCCTTCACAGCAGGAGCTTCCTGGTTTTTGGACCAAGCAGGAGACACACACAGAGAGCTCAATTACCCGCAACACCGAGTGCACATCACAAAGTGCCAGTTCTTTTCAAGCAGGGGCAAGTGAGCAAGTCTGGGCCCACCTGATGAGCGGTTCAAGTTTAATAGATTTGCCCATCGTCTTGAAGCGAGCGCTTCTCAAGCAAATATACTCACTAAGTTGTCCAGAGGTTTGAACTATCGGGATAGCAGTAGGAGAGAGAGAGAGAGAGAGAGAGAGAGAGAGAGAGAGAGACAGAGAGAGACAGAGAGCGACAGAGACAGAGAGACAGAGAGACAGAGAAGACACGTCTGAACTAGTCCTTTGGGCGGCGTAGCCGGCTGCCCGACCCCTACCAGACTTACAACGGGGTCCCAATATGTCCCGTTTTGTGGTTTAAACACCTCTTTTTTGCCGGCCCGCTCAAGGTACGTTTCCTTGGTAGGGGTGATGTGTTAGAGGGAAATGTTGAGAACCCACGTTCTTCGCCACGCTTGCTTGCACTGCCAAGCCTTTATCCGTTTTTTTCTCAAGTGTGCAGCGCCGACCTTTTCACCTTCCTGTTTGACCCATTTTGAGTGAAGCTCTCAAAAGGCTAAGTTTATTTTTCTCGTCCTTTTGGTTAGTTGAGGTTGGTTCCTCACAAGGATGCTTGCAGCTCACCTCCGCAGAAGCCTTCCCTTCCATCCCCCTTGAAAATCCACCGGCAATTGGGTTGTCGCAGAGCTGAGGTTCTTCATATGTGGAGAGGCTGGCTCGCGCGGGGGTTGGGGGGGAGGTAGGGGGGCCAACCGTTGTGTGTGTGTGTGTTTGTTGGGTGCCCTTTCCAGGTGGGTTCAAGCCGAAAGGCAAACCACATGTTGGGGGGTACTCCTGTGTGCAGGTCAACCGAAGGGAAAGCCAGAAGGACACCCAATTCCCAATTTTGTTTCCTATGTCAAAGGGTTGCATTGCCCTGGTGTGTGGATTCAAGATCATTCCACATCTCGTGTTTTCTTGGCGTCCGTTCAATCAAAGCCGGCCCAAAGTCGACTATGTAAACTCTCTAAAATATGGAAGCGAAGAGGTGAACCTTTGAACTCGTTGCTTTGTCTTTCTTCTTTGTTCGGATGTGTTTGTCATCCCTGTGTTGGACTAGGTGGTTGGCTTATTTGCATCAAGCACAGGGCCCTGTGTGGCGTACAGGGCCACAAGCCGCCCAACAAGTCTGTGCTTTATGTCCTTCCGTCACCGGTTTTTCGGCTGGGTGCAAAGTGTTGCCCGAAGTGTCAAGCGTCTATAGGTCGGACCCCTGAGGGTACCACCCAAAAAGTGACATAATTCTGAGTTGCCATTTAGGGGAACCGGTAGGGGTAGCCCAGTGAACTTTCATTTCCCGGGCTCTTGGACCTTTGGGTGGCAAGCCACGGAGATGTGGTAAAGCAATGCAAAACAAGAAGGGTTTGCCAAGGCAGGCAGATGACCACACCAGTTACGAAAGAATGTTGCATGACAAGCATGTGTTGCTTCCTGGATTGATTGGAGCAAGAGTGCCAGGCAGGTTGACATACAGAGTTTCCACCACCCGACACACACACACACACACTGATGAAAATGCGGTTGTTGTTTGGACTAAGTAAGAGTTATAAGCAATTCTGTTTGGGACCGCCGTCTAGGCTTCACATCAAAGCAGCTCACGATGTCCAGCGGTAGGATGAGTTTCTGCTCGTATTTCTGAACCCTCCCCTTTGTTCGCCAAATGGTTTAGGCCTCAGGAGTTGCGGCTACCAACTAGTTCTGCCTGGCGTGAGGTCCATAGTGGGACCTCATAATTCTTTGTAACTGTCTTGGTAGAAGCAAAAGTGACAGTCAATGGTCTTTGGGCGCAAATGGGATGCTGCGGCTTGGCTCGCTTCAAGCCAATCCTCAACCAGAGGTACTCATTTCTGTAGATTATCAGCGAAAATAGGCGCTGAGGTAGCCATCACCCAAGTGACATATGCCCAGGCCACCAACAGGAGGGGTGCATTACTAGCAGGTCAAACATGGAAGCCAAGAAACAAGACCTTGTTTTCCAGGAAGCCTTTGAGGATTCCATTCCGGGTGCCCAATGTAGCCAAGATGTGCCGAATGTTCCCAACAGGAAACCAAGACCAAATTGGAGAAACAAGCTCCCCCTCCTCCAATCAATTTGGTGCATCTAGCCCCCAAAATAAAGGGGATCCGCCGGTGAACATCCCAATCCTCACTAAAATAGACCAAAATGGGTGGTGCACCTACCCCAAAATGGGACCCCAAAACGGTTTTGACAACCACAGCCATGTGCTTTCACCCAACCTAGCCCAACAGCTTCCTCCTTGCCGCTAGGCGGGAAGCCTCTTCAACACCTCCGGGCTCGTGGAGCAGTTCCTCGCCTATGACAGGTTCGGTTTCGTGTCGCGAGGGCTTCGGCTTTTTGACGGTCTCCGTTTAGGTTAACGGGAATCCAAGAGAAAACGCACCATGTTGTGTTCCCTATTTTGACATGGACCGAACCAAACATATGATTTTTAGTTGGCAAGAGATGAGCGGAAGTCGAATTCGACACTCAAGATGCCCTAGCGAATCCCCCCATATGCGCCCAATGCATTGAGGCGGGTGTAGTCCGAAGAAAGGTCTTGCGTGTGCAGGCCACCGAGCCCAATCCCACTTTGTGTAAGATGGTCAAAGCATTGACCCCGGTGCTCATTACGACCTTGTGTCTCAGTTTGCAGGGATGCGATTCTTTGCAGCAGAGTGCGCTACGCATGGATTCTTTTTTCTGGCATTCAATTGTGTGGCATTTCTGTGTGGTTGCACAATTTGCATCTGGAGGAAATTTGGCAGATTTGCATGACAGAGTGGAACGCATTCAGCAAGATATTCTGGAATTTTCAGAAGTGGAATGATTTGGAACATCTACTCAAGATCGCAGTGGGTCCACTGCTGTTTGAGAGGTCGTCTTTAAGGCGGAGAGTCAAGGGCCCCATGCATGTCCATGGTGTTGAGGGTTTGCAGCTTCATGTCCAGAATGCAAAACATCATGTCCAACATGCGCGCAACACAAGGGTCATAAAATGCTTCCTGCTAAAAAGTGGTGGGTCCTTGCCTTTGCAGTTCAGGGTGTACTAGGGTGAAAGTGGGACTCAAATGGGGGAATGGTGCCATCTACTTTCAATGTTCTTGGTGAAGCGCTCTTGGTTTGCTTCCGTTCGAATTTGATCAGCGAGGTGATCAAGTTGTCTTTCACAAGGCTTGTTTGAGGACTACACGCTCGAAAGTTGGGCTTTAAAAGGCTATCTGAAAAGTTCCTCTTGTCCACTTCGAATCGTCCTTTTAACTATTGGGCTTCCCTTTTGGCCCATTTCAGTCAAGATTGCCAATGGCGAGCAAACTGTTGTTCCCCAAGTCCGGGCTTTTTGCGACATTTCAGGGCTTCATACTGTGGATGGACGAAATCCATTTCGCACCATCCAAGAGACCCTGGAATGATCATTCCACTGTAAATACTAAGCAAATAACGGCTTCAACCATGGTTTCTAAGTGGTGCGAAATGGGTGTGGCTCAAAATTTAAGAGCTAGAGTTACCGGGTTTTGGTCTTTGCCATTTTAGTACATGTCTTTGAGCCACAGCCAAATGGATTTCGCCACCATGCGCAGTAGTGCACTATGCCCCCAGACTCAACACCGCGTACGGCAGGGATGCGGTCATCGTGGACCACCACATCATTTGCATGAAGCCCCGGAGTGGCAAGGCTGGAGCAACGAATTCAGCCAATCGCGCCCTTTCTTTGTTGCATTTTTCTTGGATGTTAGGACTTTAACGTTTTGCAAACTAATGGGTTTTCCATTAAACCACTAAAAGTTAATCTTTTAGCAGGGGAGCAGAAAGCCACCGAGCCTTGTAGGGTGACCCACGTGAACGGAGGTCCGGGTCCAGGAGAATAGACCAAAACCAGCTTGGTTGCGTTTGGAGGTGGTTGCAGTTTGATGGCGCGAGATTTGCTCAACTGGCGGCTGTCTGCCTCGGGCCATCAAGTGAGCACTGTGAAGGGGCCAATTAATTTCCCCAACATAGTACCCAGGTCAAAGATGTTGCCTCAACTGGAAGCATGCGCATGTTTTGTCGGCTGTTTGCATGCAGGGAACAGGGTCCTAGTTCAAACGTCCAGCCCGCCTTGCCCAACAGGCTTCGGATTTTGAAACAACATGCAGATTCGCAGCGGTAATGTAGGCCGCCATTTTGATGCTGGTTTCCTTGCAAGCCCTTCACGACGAAGACGGCGGTCAGCACAATAGAATACAATCTTGAAGGCGAACACGAAGTCTGCCAAAACCAATTGACTATTCCAAAAAACTCTTTCGTGTGCTACCATGTGCATGCGCCCAGTTTTTCATGGGCACGTGTTTTCCTTTTTGTTCGGAGAGTTCTCCACAAACAGTAGTCAACGCCAAAAATATTCCTTTTTTGCCAGCATCACTTTTCTTGGGCCAACCCTACCTGGACATTTGGGTGCCCATGCACGCACACACACTCACACTCACACACATAGATATATGTATATATATAGATACATATACGCACATTGATATGTATATATATGTATTCAGAGTGTTAAAAGGGAGGCGAGGCTCAATAAAAAGCCGTGCTAACGCCTAAGAACAATCAATCATCCAAATTCCTTCTTGGAGTCCGAAAGGTGCATGTGCCCGGCTTCAACGACCCGGAGGCAGGGGATAGTGATAGCTAAAGCCCTCGAATTTTGAATCGGCGGCTTTTAGTTCTTGAAGCAATGGGATATGATTTGGTTTGTTGCTTGCTTGGTTTGAACTATGTCAACCTGTGGTTGGTTCCCTGTTTGATTCGTTGGGTGTTTTGTTTTAACGCGAGCACTGGAGTCAAAGTGGGGTCCGGATCACTTTGCGAGGGAACTTGCATTGTTGAACCAACCTACGGTTGCGGACTTTCGCCCAGAAAACTGTCTGATGCAATCTGGATTTGGCTGGCCCCATTCTGAGGTACACTTGAGATCCTTACCGCGTGGCTGTGTGAAGACTTCCTGGCTCGAAGCTGCCGAGGCTTAACTTGGGCTTTGACCGAGGTGAGCTAGGATTCTCACCCAAGGTCTCTCGTCGGCGAAAAGGTAACTTTTAGCAGAGCAGGCAGCACCGCAAACAAGATTTCCGAACGACTAGATTGACATATTGGCGGGCCTCACACCCTGCGCTAGCTACGGAGAGGCTTGGGTTACTCAAATCAAAGATCTTGGGTTACTCCAATCAAAGATCGCCCACTGGCGTTGGTTCTCTTGAGAGGTCTCAACGTATCTTTGGGGTAAGGTCGGGTGGGCCTTCTGCCCCACTGAGCGACCCTCATGGCCCGTTGGCAACGGACTCTTTTTAGCTCCCAGCTCCCTGTGTCCCATTTGCAGGTTGTTGGGATGCCTTTTCCATGTTGTTGTTTTTCTTGAAGGCTGCCTTTTCCACGTGAAGATTGGAAACAAACCTTCGTTTGTTTGCAGCCAGATCCACGAGCACCATTTTTCCAGTTTCGGTTTGAGCTTTTCTGACTCCAAAAACGGGGTTGTAGCCCAAGTAGTTCAAGAAGCTGCAATTTGCAGATGGAGAACGGAAGTCACCCCTATAGTTAGTTTCACCGAAGCGACTGGATCCTACGGAATCCTGGGTCCCACCGAATCTCTGTCAAAGGAGGCAGTCCTGACTTCTAGATTTTGCAGGTTTTGGCCCTTAGCGGTCCCTTCATTTTCATTCTTGTACTTCTCTTCGCCCACACATTTGGATTCATGTGGGCGGTTCGCATGGGGGATTTGAACCCCAGGTTCTTGTATTTCGACCTGGGTTTCTTGTACCGGACACATCCACTGCTCTGACGGTTTTCGTATTCCACCCTGGTGGGGAATTGACCCAGAATGGTTCAAAATCATTTCCGGTTTTATCCGGAAATGGGCCTAGGGCCAACACCCAGGTGTAAAACCCTCAGAACTGCAGGGAACCCGCCCAGCCTTCCGCGCCACTCGTGCGGTCCCGGAGGTGTGCAGCGTGGAGCTGGTGGCCGCCTCCGCCACGGAGGTCTCGGAGAATGACCCTGCCGGGCCGCCCGTGCCTTCCGCCGGGTGTCAAATCCTCACGGTCGGCGTGGGGGTTTTTGTTGTTGCTTTCCATGGGTGCGACGCGTGTCTGTGTATATCCAGTTGTTTTTGTCGCCAGGGAAAATAATTGCTCGTAAACTATGTGGCAGAAGCCCGTGAAAAAGTCCGTGAAGGGTGTATTTGGCTGGGCACGGAACTGAAAGCACCAAAGGTCCGGCGATGCAACATGCATACCTGCATGCCAATCAATGTATTTTGCAGTCATATATGGCAGATTTCGCATGCATGTGACAAGGTGGGCCTTCATGCTAGCTATGCAGCATGCATGGATATGCACCCCATGGATCGAGATTTCCTTGGCCACATGCAAGTATTTCTATGCTGCGCTGCGTGACTCACACTATGGCATCAGCACACAAGAAGTCACACGCGCAGCAACAAATTCATAGCATCACTGCACAACAACGTGTCTTGGGTCGTGTTATGGGCAGGGCTACCATGTAGGAGGTGTAGTTCGATGCTTGTAGGCTAGCAATGCTGCATGGAAATCGCAGACAATATCGATTTGTGTGCTTCAGCAGTATTGTTGACAAACCGGGGGCCGTGAGCCAACCACGTGAACGACGGAGTGTACCTGTGAAAGACGGAGTTCACCAGTGAAATAACGTGAGTTTGCCCCGGGATATTTAGGTTTCTGGTTCGGTCTGCAACACTTACATGGCTACACAGCCCTTTGCCCAGCTATGTGGCACGGACTAGATCATGGGGCCTGCAAAAAATGGCCGCTATGAGTCGACAGCGTTAGCATGTGCGCACTGTATATTGGAATTGCCTTATTTGTCTGCGTGCAATGTGCATGGCAAGCGCGAACATCAAATCTCGGCCTACTGCTCAGCACGGTGCTAGTGCAAGCCCTAGCCCAGCTCCGACACTGGACTGCACGTGCGCCTGGCACTATCATATAAAATAGATAGAAGCCAATCCGGCGGGGATGATGTCTTACTGTGCAGTTGCAGTACAAGAGGTGAAAACGCGAACAGCGTGAATGAGCATGAAAATTGCCAAAACAATGTCTACTCGCTAAAGACGTATGAGACGTTGTTTACCCATGTCTGTGGATGCGGCGGGTATACATTGTTATAGATGCAATTTCGCCTGAAGTATCAACAATGACTTAGACTTATTTGTGTATATTTGTTTACACGTCTACATATTTCCCATAGTCATGTCTATGCTTGCATTGTTGAGCTGGACAAATATATGATTATACATTATACATAATACATGTGTGAGTTTATAATAGTTTATACATAGTCATTCCCCCTTTTGCCTGAGGTTTTTGGCTCAGGCACTTGGTTGGTCATTTGTAGTTTTGGGGGCTGAAGCTCTGGTTCTTCCGGGTTGGTAAGAAAAACCCCGCCCCTTTTCCCCGATTTCAAGGCGGGGAAGCCGAAGCCCAGCCCCCGCAGCCCCGCAGCCCCGCAGCCCCGCGGCTGAGGACTACGCGGCGCGGCTGGTGGAGCGGCAGCTGGGCTGCGAGAGCCTGCGCAGGCTCACGCAGAAAGCCCTCGAGGCGGAGGGCGGGCGGCGGGCCGGGCGGCTCTGATCCTACGAGTACCTGTGCGGTTATCACCCGTTTGATCATCTAGGCCATCTGTTTCCCCTAAAAGGACACCTATGGTACCACCATTAAAACTAAGAGGGGTCATATAACCACCATGGTTTCCTAAGTTTCGCCCTCCAAATTGGGTCAACCACTGGGTTGAACCGCAGGGCAAAGAGCGTCAGATATTGCACAGCGGCAAGACTGAAAGGCATGAATGGCCTTCGCCCGGAAAGAGGGCGACTCATTTGCATAGGTCTCTTTTTTGGTTGCTTTGGCAGAAACAATCGATGGCGGTTCTTGGTTTAATTACCTGGTGGTTTAATCATCTACCAGGGAAACCCATCTGTTGCTCCTAAAAGGACACCTATGGTCATTTCCTTGTCCGCAGAAGGGGAGCCCGGGCTCCCTCGATCGCCAGGGCGGCGGCCTCACGCCTCAGCAGGTGATCCACGAGTACCTGGGCCGCGGCCCCGCGGGTTCCGACGCAGACGCATAGCGGTCGAGAGCAGGGCTCCTGAAAAGATCTCCATTTTGCAACCAATTGAAACATGGCTGGCTTTTTCAACACCAAAGGTGGATCCATTGTAAGGATCCCTGGAGAGGGTTTCGTTTGTTCCCCGGCCGGAAGTAGGCGAAGTGGGGGGCGTCGGGGAAGTGCCAAAGGCCGGGGGGGGGGGGGGGGGAGGGGGCATGGTAGTTGTTGGGAAACACGTTTCCATTCTTGCTTGATTGTGGTTTAGTGGTTGGAATCCAACCACTTATTAGAATGAGAAGGCCAGCTTGTGCGATTCATACCTAAAAAGAAATGAACAGTAAGCCAGCCATTTTGGGCACCACGTTGAGAACCTTGGATTTGGGTGCCCAGCTGCTATATGCTTAGGCAGAACTGTGGGGTCCTGCGATGCTTGCTGCTTGAACCTCTTAGTTTAGGGAGGATGCACGTTGCCAGGGCGAGCAGGTAAGCTTGTCTGTTGTTTCCTCTCAAGGAGGGTGTCATGCTTACCGCAATCCCCATACGTAACCTGACCGTGCTGGCGGTGATCCTTTTGTTGAATGTCAGCAGCTTCCCCCTCTAAACGCAGCCACTGAGCACCAAATGAAGGTCAGCATTGTCGGTTTTCGGACAACATGCAGGTGAAAAAATGGGGCCACCTGAAGTGATGGCTTCCTTTTTTAGGGGCGGGACCTGCTGTGACCTGCCAGTCAGTTCCATGGCAAGGTGGGAGGGTATGCCGAGCTTGTCTCGAAAAAGGCTCGTTCCCCTACATTTTTTCATGATCAGTTCTTGGGATTCGGTGATTTAACTTGAAACCGCCATTTGGAGAGATGTCATTTTACGGATGTCACACCGCACCCCCGGGGGCTTAGGTGCCTCGGCATCTCCGCAACAGCAGCCCGCCTGGCTCTTGTCACACTTGAGCATTGGGATACCCTCGGCTTGGGTTGCAAGGAAAGGCTACCTACGTGGACCCAACCTTTGCCCTTTTGGGTTTCGTTTATTTTGCCTCCAGAGAAAAGTTGCAACTTTTGCGGGTCTAAGTCTGGTGCTTGATCTAGCTGTTTTGCAGAGACAAAAAACCGGTTTTGACTGGAACCTCGGGTTGCAACAATCCTTCGAAAGCTGCCTGGCGGCTCGCCAGAAGGTGACCATTCTGAGCGGTCGGTTCTGGCCATGTGTCCTGGCTGGCCAAGGGTGTGCTAGGTCCCTCCTTTTACCCTTTTTTGGGGAGGGTTCCCCTACTAAATTTGACTACAGCAAAAAAATGATTCTAACCTCTCAACTGGAGGAGGTGCAGGATGGTGACAGTAGACGTTCAGGCCTCAGGGTGTTCCTCTCATCAAGAGCGTTGTTTCTAAATGCAAAATGCACGTCGATTCCCCACGTTCTAAAAGCCCTACGGGTCCGATCGGCCGATCGGGTGCCCGGGTGCTCGGCCCCGGCCGGGGGTGTCAACCAAGTCAGCACCCAGGAGCCTGGGCCAGAGGGTTTGCTGGTCTCATTCGCTTCCATCTGCAAAGTCACCCGAAAAAAAAGTCATGGGTTGAAGGAAACAACCCCAGCTTCTGAGTTTGATACCCGAAACCGGTCGAAATCATGATCCCAGGCTTGCCAGCTTCCGATGGCCGCTTCGGTGCCACTCGCGACTCACCGCCGCATGAGTGGCTCATACCTCGGCGCAACGCGGCAACGCGGCAGAGTCACAGAGGTTTCGACATGTTGGGATTTGCGTACGGTCACCTCATGTGTGCACTGACCGACTTTTGCGGCTCATGACTGTCCACCTTACGCCACTGCCGCCTCAGGCCACCTTTCTGGATCTGCCAGTTTCACGGCCAACAAAGTGGAGCAATTCACCGCCAAGTTTTGACCCCCGCGCGCGATTTGCGCGCGATTTCGTCTTGCCCGGACGGCAGAAAGCGCCGCCATGCCGCCCCAGTCCAATCAGTGGGCCGCGGAGATCTGCGGAGTGCAAACTGACTTTGCAGCTGGGCCGCAGTTACATGAAAGAAATACACGTGAGACCGACTCAAACCCCCAAGGTTCCTGGCTCGCTCATTCCTGGTTCCTTGGATTCTAGCAGCTCGCCCGGATGGATTTGTCTCTTAAAGTGCTTTGAGGGGCAGTGCTTGTTTTGGGGACTTTTGCCTTACATACCAACACTGGCCACCAAGCGCTCAACTGAGATGGCGCCCAGGGAGCCTCGGTACGGGGGTGCCAACACCAAGCCATGTAATTACAGCGATTTACTGCGAGTGTCTCTCCCACATTCCCCAACTCCCTTTCGTGCCGTTTGACTTTCTCTTTGTGCCATCCGGAAACTGCATCGCGTTGCCCTTTCTAACCCGCGGTTGCCATTGGAGCGATTCGCGTGCTCAGGTGCTGACCGACTTTGGCGCGGGCCCGAGATGCGCGCGCACGCCTTTTTGGTAATTCTGCACATGGAAAAATATGACTGCGACATTGAGGTCCCCCAGTCGTGCCCTTTCCCCAAATCTTTTTTGGGGGAGGGTTCCCCTAAAAGTTGGTACCCTTAGTCTAACCTCTCTACTGGAGGACCTAGACATGGATAAAGGGTAGACAACCTATGTACCGAAAGGACGCGGTACTCAGCGGTACGTGCCGATCCGTGCCGGTTTCGAAGGGTTTGGGGTGTTTGTTTGGAAGCCGAAGCCCATTTTGGAGAAGCTTTGTGAAAGTTGGCTGGTTCAGGAGCTACTGGAAAAGCTTAGAATGGGCATTTGATCACGAAACTACTCCCGCCTGAGATGCCTAGCTCTGGCAGTTTCTTGCAGACGATTGAGTTCGGAATGCTGCAGTCCCTGCTTGCTTGCCCTTAGAACTGAATGACAAACATGAGGAAGATTGTGAACGCCTGGTGGGGGACACATCCCTTGATATCAGTATCATATTTGTTTCGCCACTCGACGAGCCCACGGTGAAATGGGGTGCCCCCTGATTCGCAAGTTGCGTTTCCCGGTAGCTGATCTCGCTTTGCTGTCCCTCGCTGACCCTGCGGGCATTGGGAGGGTGACTGGAACCTCTTTTTGCTCTGGCAGAAAACCCCCGTGGAAGGGATTTATGCAGGGACCCCGAGTTCTTGAGGGCTTCTTTTTTTTTTGGGGGGGGGGAGATGTTAAGGGAGGGGATAGGTTGGAAACCTATGATTGGTCACCGGCAAAATCGAGCGGATGACTCGGACAGCCAGCAGACTTGGTTCCAAATCTGTTTGGCAAAATGGGCACTGGCGGTTTAACAATGACGCCCAAATATGCATGGGAATTGAACTTTACCTTACTTTATTCTACCATTCCACGAAGCTTGTCTAGTTTTCAGCCAAACGAAAAAGGTTGACGGAGGGCACCCTTGGTCTGCTCTTGTTTGGTTCTTTGAATGTGGGGCTGCGCTGGGGGTCGTCTGAAGTCTGAAAGGCAGCTTTCTTTTGCTGGACCTCTAGTGCTCCGTTGTCCTTTTCGTGGTTTTTTCTTCGGAGGGGTGTGCCTTCGGAGCCAACTACCAACAACAGGGCGCCTACTGTGGACGAAATCCTGTACCAAGAAATCATGGGAAATCATGGTTGGCAGTTGCAGAGAAAATCATTCCAGGGTTTCTCAGGTGCTGCGAAATGGATTTCGCGTCCATCCTGCTCGTATGTTTCCACCGACCAACACGCCTCTGTTTCCCATGGAGCTCCACCGGTCGCAAAAGCCGCAGGCTCCGAGCTCTTCCTCTTGATCACCCAGAACGGCAAGATCGGGTCCTTGATACAGGCGCACAAACAAAAACGGAAAAAAAAGAAAAAGGCTCAACCACATCAGTTATAAGGGAAAACATGCAGCGATGTCTCACTGCCCCCCCCCACATCAGTCATAAGAAAAAGATAAAAACATGGCAGACATCACGCGTTCACCCGATTGTATTTCACAGGCTGGATGCATGCGTCCATATCTTCGGGGGTCAAAGCCAAAGGGTTATTCAGAAGGCGTGAACATAGCAGGCGATTCCCTTGCAGCCATGGAAGCCCGCTTTAAGCACGGATGCCGAGCTTTGACGAGGCCTCTTGGCGTGTTGCCAAAACAGACTCCCCCAAACTGGCTGATTCCTTCTAGACCCCAGGGAGAAGCAAGAGCCTGTTCTGGGAAGCACCAAGTTGAGTGACAGTGGGCCGAAATGTGCGTCATCCATTGTGTGGATGGCATGCGCCAATGTTGCAGTCATGGATATGCCAAGTTGCCAAGAAGCCCCCTTTCTAATGTCGCACAAGGTAGTCGATGCTTCCTCATGCACTCCCGAAAGGCTCGTTGATTGGGCAAGAGATGTCAACGGCCAGCATTTGCCGTCATTGACTGGAGCAAAGGGGGCAACATTGGCTATTTGTAAACGCTTCGCGTTCCCCGCCTTGGCCAGTCCGCTTTTGAGGTATAGAGCGTGCTTTAGTTTGCCTGGGAGAGGGTGGGTGCATGTCCGCGTGTTTCCACATGGCTTCAAGGGCCAGAACGAGAGCCGCAGAGAGTTACAGAATGGCTTGGGCAAAGCGATGGTGCAAATGTCTAGGGAATTTGACTTATTTCTGGTGGGGGGTTTTGCGGGGGAGATTTGGCCGGAGTTGGACCTGGTTTTAGACCGGTTTGTGACGGGGGGGGGGTCGACGGAAGAGGTTCTGAAAAGATCACTGGGTGGCCGGACAATATGATTGGCTCAGAGAATCTCGTTCTTGCTTTTGCTTCCCTTCCCAAAGTGGCCAGAACACTCCTGCCCAACAGACGGCTCAGAAAAGATGCAGCCGGGATCCCGGAGTTGTCCGCCATGGTGTGACTTTCCAAGATGTCCTGCGATGACATGGACTGTGACTCGCGGTCCTTGCCTTGCATCCTGACATACAACGGCTGCGTGGCTGGCAACGGCGCTCGGGTCAAGCCTGTGAGGGCAGCCTTGCGCTTGTAATGGAGAAACCCCACTGGATGCAAAGTCTGGTTTGCATTCAGGACTTTTTTTAAATATGAGCAGCAAGTTTGTATAATTGAGTAAGGCAGCGATAGATTTCAACAGGATGCAGAGTAGCCCTTTCATTTGGATTAGGCCGAAGCTCATGTTACCACAAAGGCGTAAAGCACAAGTCGTACTCGAGAGATTCACTGGTTCAGTGGATTCCACTGAATAAACAGCGTTCTTTGTTTGCCCAGGTTTTAGCGGGTAAACACGGGCTTGCCATGATCCCTTTATCTTAGGATCCCTTACTTCAGATTCAGACTTTTTACTTGTGACATTTGGCGGTTTCCCGTTGCCTCCAAAGATGCCAAAACCCAAACAGGATTCTCTGGCTCCAGCAGGTCGCTGAGCAACTGGGGAGAGCATGCATTCCATTCCGACTTGGGCCAGGGCTAGGCTCATTGAAGTGATGTTCCTTGTGTATATGGGGGCTTTTTGGGATCCAGTGAATAATGTTTGCCGCAGCACCTGTAGCGCTGAGCTTCGTAACTAGCGAGCGAGCGCTGCTTCGACGCCACAAGATGCGGGACAAAGTTGGTGATGTAGCGCATCCTCTGCTGCTGAGTGCAAACGAAACAAGTTTGAGTGCCGTCGGAGAAGGGAACGTGACTTGTGGCAACGATGGAGTATTCTCCATTTGGTGCGTGAAATGCTCGGGACTGATGCAGCGGGTTCCGTCAATGACTAGTGACAAGTAAGCGTGACTTAGTGGTGTACATGCATGGGGCATTGCCCATCGTGCCGAACCCC
This sequence comes from Effrenium voratum, assembly GCA_963377175.1. Lineage (NCBI taxonomy): Eukaryota > Dinophyceae > Suessiales > Symbiodiniaceae > Effrenium > Effrenium voratum. The sequence continues at coordinate 259,324 of CAUJNA010003484.1, forward strand.
GCTCTTCACATGCTTACCTCTGCTCTTCACCCATCACTATGATCAACTTCACCTTTCGGGTGTCCAGATGCTATGAGAGGGGCAGAGGGGAAGTGCCCAATAAAGTGGAGAGCCTAAGGTTTGGGCCCACCGTCTTAACATCTAGGATCCAAGGTCTCCAAAACTGAATCGTGGTTTGTGGCGTTTGGTGAGTCGGGGAGAGGGTGTATCCGCTGTGAATCTCAGCACCTGCCTCGCGTATCGCGAGGGTAAACGAGTTGGGTGCGTCTCGTGTTTGGAGGGTGCCTTTGTTTGAGTGGTGTAGAGGGAAACCAAAAGGAACATCCATCTGCGGCCCTCCCCCCATTTGGAGATACCCAGTTCACCCAAGATCTCGTTCAGGTTTATTTTTTCGGTGCACGAGTCAGAGTCATGAGTCACCCGTCACCCCGTTTGGCTTAAGGCATCTCAGCCAGGTCTGTGGGACGCAGCTGACATGCATCGAACGAATCAACATCAAACAGTGGGGGTGTTGCCAACAAAATTATTCAATACCCTTTTGGTTGCTGTTCAAGGGGCAGCTCTGAAGACCCAGAACCCAAACGTTCAGTCACATTGCTCTAGGTGATGTTGTATTTGTTCCTGTTGGTTTTAAAGGGAAGGTGCTGCAGATGCGTACACTCTTACATGTATGCATTCATGCATGAAGACTTGAACATGTACATACGTGCAATTGCTATAATATATTATTGGCAGATCATGGACACAAGAAATATTCAGCGCCTCTTGAAGCCAATGAAAGCTTAGTTGAGCCCTTCCGGGGGCAAACCGCAGTCCATTTCCAAAAGATCCGTCCAAAGATGGATGCGGTTTTGGCGGTTCCCTTGGTGAATCTGGGGGTGGTCTCAAACAAGGAGCCTAGGGAAGGAGCACTTACGCATCCGTGGGTGTCGTGTCAAAACCGCCCGCCCGATCCAGGCATGAGTGTTTTTTTTTTGGGGGGGAGGGGGGGGCATTCCTAGCATGGTTCTCCTCCAAAACCACCAGGGACGCAGGAGGCCGTTTGGCCAGTTTCCAGCTGGCTTTGCCCTTCGCACATGTTTCGGGTCCTAACACACACGCTCTGACTCAAACTTCTCCCAACTGATTAGCCGGTTGCTAGCGCAAAGCATCCCAGGTTGCTTGCCGGCCGTGGTCTTGAACTACTCCCTGATCCTCGTGCAGCTGCCGGCCTACTTGCTCACCAGCCCCAAGCGCCGCGCCAGGGTTCTTTGGGCTCTCGCCTTCTTCTGGGCCTTCCAGGCGTCGGGTCGAGGACGTAATGTTCACCCCGGATTCATGCACCCTTGGTTGATTTTGATGGGGGGGTCCCTTTTAGTGGGACTCGGACCGCTGTTGGAGGGAACCCCCCCCTAATAATGGGACGGGTTTATGAATCCTGGGTCAAGTCCCGTTTGTGCGGGACTTGTTCTTTTTGCGCATTTTTTCGCAAGAAGAAACTGTGTTCGTATTGATGAGAAAAACAAAAGACACGGGAACCATGAGATGGTGGCTTTTCTAGCTACTATTTGCCTGGCTCTCGATCAATAGGGCCCACTTGCGCACCCCAGGAACTGTTGGCAAACCATTGCAACCTCACGGGTTTTACGGTTGCTTTCTTTGGGGCTTCCCCTTAGTTGGGACCGTTGTTTTTGCAGCAAAGGCACAGATCGATGCGAGGGGGCGAGGAGGTGTAGCTTGATACGGCTAAGGGGACTACGCTAGTGTCACCAAAAAAGGGCCATCAACGTCTCATGTCTTATAACCTTCAACCGCTTTTAACCATGATGCAACGTGAAGCAAGCTCAGCGCATTGTTTCCTCCGGAAGATGGAAACTGTCACTTCTTATTAGATTGGGAAGGGAAGCTTTGTATTTCTACCCAGGAAACTGCTTGTGTTTGCAGGTGCCTGCAAGTTTGAGACATTTGTTTCTTTCCAAATGAGGGCAGCCCCAAAATGGCTTGGTTGCTTTCCATGTGGCTTCCGTCACACATCAGCACAAAGGTGGGGCATTTTCAACATTTCTTGGCCCTTGAAAAAGGCAACTCCCGAAACGGGTGCCCCGAAACGGGTCCAGAAAGAGACCATATGTTTGACAAGCTGTGCGTTGCAGGTGCTGCTGTGTTTCGCGGTGACCTGCAGCGGTGTATCCATCGTTTGGTGCGCCATGCTGGGCTACAGCGGCTCAGCTGGGTTTGGGTTGTTTGGGTGTCCTTTTCAGGTTGGGTTCCTTTGGAAGCTAAGAGGAAAACACACCAAAGGGCGCCAAAAAGGGAGAGATGTGTAGAATGTTCCAGCAGTCCAACAAAAGCAAGGTAGAAAGTCCGTGGCATCCGCCATTAGGCCCCTTTAACTTTTAAGCATGACCTGCAGGGCGTTGTGTTTTTGGGTGTGCCTTTTTTGGCGTGGTCAAAGTCCACCTCCAGAATGGCTTGCTTGGACTCAGGCATTGGCACAACGTGGGTCTTCGGCGATGTGAGGACTTTTGATCATGCGGCGCATCGCTGGCTCGTTTTAGGCGCGCAATTCAAATGGCACTGGGGCTGCAGGGTACTTTGTCAACCACAAGCTGCAAGCAGAGACTATTAGAGATTATTTAGCCTCTTACATTGCCCGCAGGGCAAACACGCGAAATGTTTTGAAGGCGTCAAAGACACGGGTTTTGAAACCATGGGTCACCACAGTCTTCCGGAAGCTTGTTAAAATGGGCGAACAGGGTCAGAAAGTGCTCGATGTGTATTTGCTCAAGGGGATTTTTTGTATGTGTTTCTCGCATGGGATGTACAACTAGGAACTTGCCTCTGCTTTTCCAGAAAGGTTGAGCAACTGGCCTGGCTACATCGGCACATTCAGCTTACATTTGCCGGTTGTTGTTGGGGCTGCGAAACTGTGCCGAACACCGAACACTTTTTTTTGCAGACGCCTTGGCTGAGAAAGAATGGACAAATGCTCTTTGGAATCTAATCTAGGGACGCTGTAAATTGTGACTTGGCTTATCTTTACTGTTCGCAGTGCAACCACAAGGCTCAGAGCTCAAGCATCGCGACTCGTTCTTGGTTTGCGGGTTGTGCCATGGAAGACTCAATGGCAGCAATGGCACAGGCCGAGGTATGCAAGGAACGCATGGATGGCAGCGGGTCCAATACCCTTGCTGATCTAAGCGAAGTGATTGTTGGCAAAGCCACAAGCACGAGAAGTGACACGTCATCCAGTGACACGAACCAGATAGCTCGCGATGCAATAGTAGATTACATTTCAGAGATGAAGTTGATAGACCCCAGCCTCTGCCGATCTGTACCAGCATATCGTATCCTGGAAAGCTTTGGACGAGTGCTGAGACTCGGCCGTGTCAGTGACTCTCATTTTGGCTACAGTTCACCCGCGTGCCGGATTCGCAAGTTTGTGTCCCACAGCTGGCACGCGGCAGTGTGGTTTAAAGTATTGAGTTTGCTCTTGGTCTACAACTTGAAGGCAGCTGCTGTCGCTGGTCAGACAGCTGCGTGTCTGATGATGGTGCTTTTCAGCTTCGGCAAGTTGCCCGGCTTCGCGCAGGACGTACGATTTGACCCAGAGCCTCTGATTCTGGCCCCGTTGCTGCATTTTCCCAAGGGATGTTACGACTCGACAACTTGTTGCCAATTACAGGGTTTCCCCCATAAAACCACTAACAAGTTATGCATTAAACCACTAAACTTTTCCAATTTAACGTTTTCCATTAAACCACGAACTGCCACTAAAAGTTAGTCACTTTGGGCTTCGCAGATTTTGCCACTGAGGCTCCTTGGAGCTTGTTTGCAGGGGTCCTGGTTTTCCTGGCGGTGCTGGCTTTCCGCCGGCCCCAGGAGGGGTTGGGCAAGAAAAAACAGCCAAGCCATTGCCTCCAACTCGGTCCCCCAGCTGGGTGCCCTTCTCACCTGACTTTTTGGGTTGGGAGGGTTCCTCTACTAAAATAGACCACGGAAAAAAAAAAGTTAGTTGGTACCAACTTATTCGAACCTCTCCACTGGACCTAGAAAAGGAAACCACGCGGTTTTTTGAAACCTACCCTTAGGTTTTTTCCCCGCCACGTTTCTTGGCTCCCAGCCATCCGGTTCCTTAGCTTTTTAGATCCTTTCAGTGTCTAGTGGGGTTTTTCCATTTGACCCACTAAAAGGTTCGTCACATTTCGCGGATCCGAACACGGGGAGCCCATCCGCAGGAGCCGGTGTTCCTGGATCGGCTGTGCATCAATCAGCTGAGCTCCAAGGCGAAGGGAGAGGGTGTCTTGTGCATCGGAGGCGTCCTGAAAGCTTCTGAGGACAGGGTCTGATGGATGGGTATCCATGAAGGCACGTTATGGAGGTCTAGATGGATGGATGGATGGATGGATGGATGGATGGATGGCTGGCTGGCTGGCTGGATGGATGGATGGATGGATGGATGGATGGATGGATGGATGGATGGAGTAGGTGAGGAACCCATTGAAGCTTCCAAAGGCCAGGCCTTTGCTGTTTGTAGTGTAACCCCTGGGATTCAAACCACCATTAAAGCAATGGAGGGTCATATAGCCACCACTGTTTGCCTAAGGATTGTCATCCTCCAAATTGGGTCAACCTTTCTTTTAGTTGGGGTTGAACCCTAGGGTTGCTTTTTGGTCGGTGAATCCATGCGAATCCCGTTTCCGAGCTACCCCGGACTGGAGGAGCTGTTGGTGATTTGGGACCGCAGCTACTGCGAGAGGCTGTGGTGTATCTTCGAATTGGCCGCATTTCTCAAGGCTCACGCGGATGAAGCGACAGTAAAGGTGCGGGTCCAGCCCCTGTCGCTCGCAACCTTGTGCTTTGACTGCTGTTGGCTTGGATCTTTAGACTAACTTTTTGGTAGAAAAAATGGTTGGGTTTTCCACGAAACCCCCAAAAAGTGACACACGTGTTGCAGGGGGGTCAACAGCAACCAAGGTGCATGGCGTCCTTTGGATTGAACGTCGCTTTATGTGTTGGCTCCATCACTTTTCCATATACCAGCTTTCTGGCATTCGTGAGTGCCATGTTGGGTGTGTGCATCTACGGGTGGATGAGTGGAACGATGCTGATGCATCATGGCGAAAACGTCGAGACCATGCACGGCCAGTTGCAGAGTTTCTCTGCTGCGGACAGCAAGTGCTACTGCTGCTCCAAGGGTCACAACGAACTGGATGGTTCACACATGCTATGCGACCGCCAAATCATCCTGCACTGCATCCAAAATTGGTTTGGCTCCACTGAGGAGTTCGAAAGCTCAGTGAAGCACCACGTGAGAGGTGCGTTGGCGCACCATTTGGGCGGGATGTGTTATCCCTTCGGCTGGTTGATAGCCGCACATCTTCCAACCCTTTGGCTCCAAATGGATTATGCCGCTGCTGCGTGGAACAAAGGTGAACTTGTTGGTGGACTCGAGTACTTCCTCACCGGCATGTTCGGTCTTTTTGTGGTCTCCCCCTTTGGGGTTGCCTCGATTTATCTTTGCGTTCGATGGACGTCCGGCTGTCATCCGGTGCTGCGAAAGCTGCTCGCAACATTGCTGCACTATGCTGAACTTAGAATTGTAACCACTTTGGGACATTGTAGTTATTAAAAACGCCCCCCAGGGGTTTGTGTTGTCACGCGTGACCTGTATTTTCAGTTTGTGAATGTCCGCATCGCCTGACCCAATGAACTGCCCCCGCCGTTAAATGATGAACAAAACGCCAAGCATCAGTTGATGAGTATGTCAAAGCGGGAGCTTTGCGCGCAAACATGGAGGGCGAAATGCGGAGTCCGGCATGGTGGAATGTGATGGCTGACGGATGCTGACGGTTGATACCATGCGCCCTCACCCTTCTACGGGGCGGTCGGCGGACTTCCTTTTGAACCAGCAACAAGTGGTGGCATTGGAACGTTCCAGCCTTCCATAAAAAGACAGAGGCGGCTCTTTTGGCGGCATCTTAAAGCTAGATTAAAACAAAAGGAAGAAAACGCAAAAACAATCCCCACTCTTCGTGGCTTGAACCGGTGCACGAAGCAGAGTCACTTGTTGAACCACTCGAAGGTCGTTTCCCCTTTCAGCTGGGGTCAATCGCGCCAAGCCGCCTGCGCTTTCGCAACAGCCAGTCTTCCAACTCGCTCATCGTCGTGTCTTTTTTGAGGGGGGAGCCGTCCTTTTCGCAGGAAAGAGCAACGGGAATTGATTTCTCCCCAGCCCAAAACAAAAGCAGAGTGAGCTACAATAATAAGCGGGATCGATCCCCAGAGAAAAGACGCAGCCACGTTGAATGTTGATTCTGCGATCGATTCAAGTCCGGCCAAGGCAGCGACTTTCGCTGTGGCCGTGGCAGTTGCCACTCAGATCAGCTTGACCGTTTGCGTGGACATGTACTCAGAGACTCCGATCCTGGGAAGGGCTCTTTGGGCCAGCGTTCTTCTTGTGCCCAGCCTGGTGATTTGGTGGCGTGCTGCTTGCACGTGACGGACGACCCGAAGAAATCGGCTGCAGAGTTGTCTGATTGTTACTTGACTGCTATTGGGTTGGATCTTTCGGCTTTGACTTTTTGGGAAATCAAGCAACGTTTTCCCCACTAAAGCCACACAAAGTTCAACTTTTGCAGAGGGATCAGCAGCCAAGGTGCGTCTCACCCGCATGGAGAATTCAATGACATCACCCTTCATGGGTGTTGGGAGCCGTAGGACTCCCCGTTTTTTCCACGGCCGGCTTCGTTCGCGAAGCCTGGTTTCACTCGGTTGTTCAAAACCGACCTTTCGACCTTTTGGTTTTCCAGTTTTGGTCCATTTTTAGTGGAGGCCCCAAAAGGTTAACCTTTTATTTCTGGGTCCTGTGGGCAACTGAGTTCATAGTTTGCAGAGTTGCCGAGCTCCCGCAACCCTCTTTTTCTGCCAGACGCGATGCGCAGAGCGAAGCCGCGCTGTTGAGAAAATGCATCGCTCCAATGTGCATCGCCCCCTGAGATTGCAGGCAAGGCCCCGCAACGAGAGCTTGATGCTCTTGGCAGCTTAGTTCTGACTAAGCATGAAGCGACCAAGCACATGCTGTTGTATGTATGCTGCATGTTTGTTTATATTTGTGTCGTGCAAAGTAAAGAAGCACTCACCGAAAACAGCATAATTTCTACGGATTGATGCCCCAATCTCTTCACCCATCTTTCGGGCAAGGGCAGGTTGCTGAAGAGAGAAGGATGTCTAGAGAAGGTTCTGGAGACGTTCCAATTCCGATTTTGCTCCTTTGGTTCATTCTTTGTGGCAGGTGCCGTGAGTGGCGCTGCCGCGCTGGTGTACTACGCGGTTGTGGACGAGACGAACCGTGGAACTTGCTAGCGGGAAGCGGGTGGAACATACCGCACCTACTGTGGATGGACGAAATCCTGCACCACCTAAGAAGCCGTGGAAGGATGATTCCCCTGCGACTACCAACAAGCAATGGTTTTTCATGGCTTCAGAGTGTTGCAGGATTTCGTCCATCCACAGTATTGAGTTGGTAAACGCCAAGTTTTCGTTGCTGGCTCTCTTCTTCATTTAGGTCAAGGCCGCCAGAGTTTTTTCAATTCATCAGAAGAGAAGTGTCAAGAATCATGGCAGTGGACAGTGCGGGTGGCAGATATTTCCATGATTGGAGAAAGGGTGCACTTCAAATGAGCCATGATTGCAGGGTCTTGTGCAGTCAAGCCGTTTTAGGATTCGAAGCTTTGGCTGGGAGGGTGTTCAAAGTGCCAAGGAACCTCTAACAGCAATGGATGCAACTGTTCCTGGTTGTTTACCAATATACTTCCCCAGAATTAGCTCCCCTTTTTGCTTTTTTCCTTTTTTGGGGTTTCCCTTGGCTTTTTTTTATTAATCAGGTAAAAAAAAATATTTTTTGCTGGGGTCCCTGTTTTCCAGCCAAGTATCGTGTCCCACTTTAGGTGGCTCGTCGGGAAGACCCCTTTCAGCGGGTCAGGGACTGCGAAATTGCCTTCAGCGATGGGCATCGCGGAACGACGGCACGAGTTGCTCCTTGCTCATGTTTGTTGTTGGGAAACATTTTACATTGCTGATTCTGGTTTAGTGGTTGAAATCCGATTTCCCCACTGAACTGCCAACAAATAATTGTTGCTCCCCGTCCAACGTCAACCAAGTTCTGGCGGGCTCCCTGAATTCAGATAATAATAAAAACAACTTTGCGCATGTGTCAGCGATTTTTCCGCTGCTGGCTGCTGGTACATGTGTCGCCCCTGGACCCATCAAGTTTCCAGGGCTTGCCCGAGGCTAGGAATAAGTGTTTGACGGCGTTCAGTTTTCTGGCCCCATAGGGGTTATCAAGAGGTTCTCGTCAAATCGTTGGTTTTACTTTAGGGCCTGGGCCAAGACAAGTTGTTCGTGGAAGAAGAACCGAAACGCTTAGGATCACATCGGTGGCACACGCGTGCGCCATCTTGATGGGCATGACTGTCGTGTCCTTAAACCTGCTGACTTGAAGCCTCGGGCTGAGTCCTCGCCCACCTGGAGGCCGGCAAGAGCGAAAGACCTGTAAGGCGAAGAGAGTGGCCAAATTCATGTGTGGCGAGGTTTGTTAGGGGCAAACCATGTTGGGCAAACCATTAGTGGCAAACCATTTGGTTCGGGGCAAACCATTTGGCAAACCATTAGGGGCAAACCATTTGGTTAGGGTCAAACCATTTTGGGCGAACCACTAGGGGCAAACCATTTGGTTAGGGGCAAACCATTTGGCAATCCATTTGGTTAGGGGCAAACCATTTGGCAAACCATTCAGGCCAAACCGTTGGAGTGGGTGCAAACCATTTGGCAAACCATGAGGGGCAAACTATTTGGTTAGGGCCAAACCATGTTGGGCAAACCATTAGGGGCAAACCATCTGGTTAGGGGCAGACCATTCGGGGCAAAGCATTTCAGTAGGGGCAAACCATTTGGCAAAGCATTTCGGGCACATCATTTGGCTAGCTGCAAACCATTTGGCAAACCATTTGGGGCAAACCATTTGGTTAGGGGCAAACCATTTGGCAAATCAGTAGTGGCGAACCATTTGGCTAGCCGCAAACCATCGGGGGCAAACCATTTGGTTATGGCAAACCATGGGGGGCAAACCGTTCGGTTAGGGGCAAACCATTTGGCAAACCATTAGCGGCAAACCATCGGGGGCAAACCATTTGTTTGGGGGCAAACCATTTGTTTGGGGGCAAACCATTTTGGGCAAACCATTAGGGGCAAGCCAATTGGTTAGGGGCAAACCATTGGGGGCAAACCATTTTGGGCAAACTATTGGGGGTCAACCATTTTGGGCAAACCATTAGGGGCAAACCATTTGGCAAACCACTAGGGGCAAACCAATAGGGGCAAGCCATTTTGGGCAAACCGTTTGGTTGGGGGCAAGCCATTTTGGGCAAACCATTAGGGGCAAACCATTTGGCGGGGGCAAACCATTTGGCGGGGGCAAAACATTTGGCGGGGGCAAACCATTGGGCAAACCATTAGGGGCAAACCATTTGGGTGGGGGCAAGCCATTTTGGGCAAACCATTAGGGGCAAACCATTTGGCGGGGGCACAAAACATTTGGCGGGGGCAAACCATTGGGCAAACCATTAGGGGCAAACCATTGGGCAAACATTTGGGGCCAAGCCATTTTGGGCAAACCATTACCATTTGGCGGGGGGGGCAAACCATTTGGCGGGGGCAAACCATTGGGCAAACCATTAGGGGCAAACCATTTGGGTGGGGGCAAGCCATTTTGGGCAAACCATTAGGGGCAAACCATTTGGCGGGGGCAAAACATTGGGCAAACCATTTGGCAAACCGGGGGCAAACCAAATTGGCGGGGGCAAACCATTAGGGGCAAACCATTTGGGTGGGGGCAAGCCATTTTGGGCAAACCATTAGGGGCAAACCGTTTGGCGGGGGCAAAACATTGGGCAAACCATTTGGCGGGGGCAAAGCATTGGGCAAACCATTAGGGGCAAACCATTTGGGTGGGGGCAAGCCATTTTGGGCAAACCATTAGGGGCAAACCATTTGGCGGGGGCAAAACATTGGGCAAACCATTTGGCGGGGGCAAACCATTGGGCAAACCATTAGGGGCAAACCATTTGGGTGGGGGCAAGCCATTTTGGGCAAACCATTAGGGGCAAACCATTTGGCGGGGGCAAAACATTGGGCAAACCATTTGGCGGGGGCAAAACAGTGGGCAAACCATTTGGCGGGGGGCAAACCATTAGGGGCAAACCATTTGGGTGGGGGCAAGCCATTTTGGGCAAACCATTAGGGGCAAACCATTTGGCGGGGGCAAAACATTGGGCAAACCATTTGACGGGGGCAAACCATTGGGCAAACCATTAGGGGCAAACCATTTGGGTCGGGGCAAGCCATTTTGGGCAAACCATTAGGGGCAAACCATTTGGCGGGGGCAAAACATTGGGCAAACCATTTGACGGGGGCAAACCATTTGGGTGGGGGCAAACCATGTGGCTGGCCACATGTGCCACGACCTGGATCCAGGTTGGCAAGACGACCGGCTCGTCAGCGGAACGACTTGTCGCAAAATGATGGGTGCCACGAGCGAGGGCGGGCTCCGGGGCAGTCCGGCGATTTGGGGTTTTGCAGCGCTCCTCAACCGTTGCCCAGGGCTCCCCAACCTAATTCTTACCCCCCTACCTGGATGCTCCTTTCTTTGATTCTGACCTTCAAAACTTTTTGTTTGTTTCGAGCGTATTGGGGTCTCAATGTTACAAATCTTTCTTGCTGGGGTCAAGGAGCCCGGTCCATGTTCAGTGGGCGCTGCCTGCTTGAACTACCCCTCAGAAAATGGGCTGCTGTTCTCAGTGCCAAAATCATGGCAGGCCCATTGTTTTCGTACCTCATTTCCCCCTCTGCCCCATGCTTCAGCAACTTTACGTGAGGAAATCCGTCAAAGAAATCAAGAGTTGGTGAAAGTCTTATTTGTGTTGAAAGGAAACCGTAGGGAAGCCGAACAAAAAAGGCATCATCAATCACGTGTTTGTGCTGAATGGCTTTAAGGAACCCACCAACACAACTCGATGCTCTTTTGCTATAGCTTGGATTTATTTGTGAGTCAAAGGAAATGAATACGTGGGGTGTATGCTATTTCCGTGTAACTATTCTTCTTGAATCAATGAAGCCCAGGCAAAGAGCAAGACTCTATTGGACGGATTCTTCTTTCCAGAAATTGCAATCACCAAGCACAAAACGCACACACACACCAACACACATGGGTGCGCCTTTTCTTGACGGACCTTGTTTTCTGATAGATTTTTAGGGGGATTGTTTCAAAGGGAAGACCAAAGAAACGCCCAGATGTTGGGGCCCAAACCAACAAGGTTACCCAGTAGTGCCCTTTTAGCCTTTTTTGGGGGGAGGGTTCCCCTACTAAAATACAGCAAAAAGTTGGTACCAACTTCTACCAAATTCCACTGCAGGACCTAGTGCCAACGAAAAACACCGCTGACGCCACCAACACCCCACCCCCGTCGCCCTGGAAGAGGCCACTGCCACGGAGCCCCGGGAGCTGGCGGACCTTGGCCGGCAGCGCAGCTTCGACGTGCAGGCGAGCGAGCGAGTGGAGTTTTTGAGACCCTTTGGGTGATCAAGTCAGTGGGTCGCCGCTGCCTTGTTTTTTGGTTTATTTGTTTTCCCTGACACGTTATTTTTTGGCTTTTTGAAGGGCCCTTTGAATGGTAACCCCCAGATTTAGTGTATTTTGTTTTTTGTTTCTGGGGGGGGGAATTCCATAGGTCTCCGGCCAAAGTCTTTGATCCGGATTCCAACGAGAGGACCCCTATCATTATGATCAACCAGAGGTTTATTAATCCCGCGATCGCTTTAAAACCAATTACCAAAAAACAAAGGTGCCATTTTCGTTGCAGGGAGAATTCCACGGTCTGGAAGGCTGACGGCGTGAGAAGAGAAGAATTACCTGATAGTTCTAAGCCCCTGTGGACAGACTCCTGCAGCTGGTAGGTGGTGTATCTCAGGTTGGGAACCCATCTTGGTGAGACACCTGATTGAATCTCAGGCTTGAATCGCTCATGAGTTTTTGGGGGGCGGCTTGGTCGTGTTGCCTTGTTCTTGGAATCTGTGAACGGGCTTTGTTTCTAGGGGTACCTTCCCCATTCATTCCAGGGAGGAAACCACCAAAATCCCAGGTTGGAAACGGATCCGGCTTTGGAAAAGAACGATGGTCGCAAACAATGGGCCAGAAAACTCAGTCCCTAGAGAAGCAAGGTACTTTCCGTGTACCCCCCTTCTTGTGTTATATGTCATATGTTGGGGTAGGCGAAACATATGAAACCGACTCTTCAGATAGTCCCGTGTTTTGCTGTAAGTAGGTGGTGGTCACTCGCTGGGCGCCTGACAGCCACCAGCATGCTGAACTTGGCCAATTTTTTTGCCGGAAGCTCCAGACCAGCCTTTTGGTGTCCAGGGCGTTTTGGGGTCCTTTTAAGCTTTTGGTGTGCCCTTTTGGGCAAAAAATGACTTTTAATTGACACCCCAGAAGGTTTTCACCTTGCATTTCCAGGTCCGGTTTGGACATTTGGCAAGTCGAATCTGGGAATGAGCCCGCTTGAATTGACTGGATCCACGGATTTGTCTCCCTTCCATCCGCGTTTTCCATGGGAGTGTCTCTTCTGCTTTTGGCCCGATCCGCCGCCGCCGCCGGGCACTATGAGGACCCAAATCACGAGCTGTGGATTGAACACCGCAGCCATGCATTTTTTCTAGCAACTTAAGCCATGATCATAAGGATAACCCAGCCATGTTTTTTTTCTAGATCTTGTTGACCAACTTAAGCCGTGATCATAACCCAAAATGAGAGGGGAACAGAGCCCTTGGGCTCGGATGGCTTCAGGAAGTTCGACGCCTTGGGTGGTTTTCTCGGGATGGGAAGCCACCAATCCCAATCCTCTTGACTGCTATTGGGCAACGGATCTTTCGAAATTCAGCTTTTTGGTTGAAATATTGCGGTGCTTTCCGTACTAAACCACCCCAAAAGTGAAAAACGACAACAACCAGCTTTTTGCAGGGGGGGTCGTTGCAGCCACCAGGTCCATCCGAAAATCCCAGGCGCCGCGCGCCGCGCGCGCCAGGTGCTGTTCGGAGACCGGCGCCAGGAGCACTACCGCGCCCTGGCGCGCGCCATCATCGAGCGGCTGGCAGAGAAGAGCCTCGGCGGGAGGCTTTTGGAGGTTGGCGGTTCTTTGAGGGTGCACCCCGGTGTAAAGGGAAACCAAGCAAAAAGCCACAATTTTGTTGGGCCCCCTTATTTTGACACATACCCGATCCCATTCGTTAAAATCAGGAGGTTTCAGCAATCCTTTAAGACGTAATGCATTTTGGAGAAAAACCAAGGCTGCCTATACGGCCGGGGTTTCTTCCACAAAGCAGGTCGGAGTTGTCGATGGAAGCAATACCTTTCCGGTCCCTTTGCAAATGTACTTGAGCTCCTTGTGCCACAAGTCCTAACATTGCTAGGGGTAACTTCCCCATTCTTTCCAGGGATCCTTCTTTCTAGAACACCACCACAGACCCTGGGGAAACGGATCCGGTTTTTGAAAAGAACGATGTCTGAAAAGAATGGACAAGGGATCAACCCCTAGAACATTGCGTGGCCTTGCAGCGGACCAGGACTTTCCATTTGCTTAATATTCTTTATTTTCCCCTGTTGGTTTTAAAGGGAACCTATTACGACTGGAAGTATTTTTATTTTTTCCAGTGGGCTTAAGCAAATGGAAGGAACCTGTAAAGAGTGTCAACTTGGGTTACTCGAAACCTGCTAAGTGAGTGGGAGATTGATCCGAAGTTGCTTTTTAATGGCTGTGGAATCAACTGCTTGGAACATCTACAGAAGGTGATCAGTGGACTTAAATCTTCATGTGAATCATGCTTGAACTTGGTTGTCCAAAGTTTTTTCTTGTTACCCTCTTAGCGCATAGCTTTTGACATAATAGTGAAGAAAGTCAAGGCCCAAATGTACGTTTTTGCGAAGCGGAACCAAAGAAAACCCTCAAGGCCAAGAATTGTCTGGCGTGCAGAAGACGGCTCCTTTGTGGAGGCCTTCTCATTGGTCCATTTTTTGTCCTAAACAATGCAAGCGCGCGACCCCTTCTTTGCATCAGGTCGCGCAAAGAAAGCATGATCTGTTTCCGTACTAGTTGGCAAAAAGTGTGAGCATGCGAGGTCCAGAACAATCGACTTTAAATGAGGACGGGGACAACATGTTTGAGAGCGCCCCCTTACACGAGCAATACACCATACGACTTATAAGTGGTAACCGTTTGGGAAGCACAGCGCTACCCGATTTCCTGCAAAACGAGGGCAAGTTGCAAACGATAAGCCAGTACTGCCCTCAAATCAACATGGAACGAAAACGAGAATTCCCCGAAGAGAGATTCCTCTAAACATGATGGTTCTCTTTGCGTTCCGTGCGAGGCAGCGCGGGAGGGAACCAAGTCGCATTGTCTGTTGTTCACATGTCCTTGGATGCAAACTGCTGGAAACATGACATGAGCCACGGACAAAGCACACAAAGACCACTTTATCAAAACGGGGTACGTTTTTGCATAGCACATGCCAAAACCATGGAAAACGATAAGGTCCCCCCCAAAAACGATAACCCTTAGCTAACACACGGCTCTATAATAACCCCTGCAGTTGCAACTTAGCTAGGGTGGGACCCTTGCGTGGCCACCGTAAAACGAGAAGGCGAGTCGCCACTTTCGAGCTGGAGCTGCCATGCTTCGTAAATACGACACTTGTACTGAGAAGTTGCGATTTTCGAGCTGGAGCTGCGGAAGTGTACTTCGCGTACTAGACTTGCACGACAAAGTTACGATTTTCGAGCTGGAGATGCGGAAGTGTACTTCTCGTACTAGACTTGTACTACAAAGTTGCGATTTTCGAGCTGGAGATGCGGAAGTGTACTTCGCTTACTAGACTTGTATTACAAAGTTGCGACTTTCGAGCTGGAGCTGCGGAAGTGTACTTCTTGTACTAGACTTGTACTACAAAGTTGGCGATTTTCGAGCTGGAGCTGCGGAAGTGTACTTCGCGTTCTTTACTTGCACTACCAACTTGCGATTTTCGAGATGCGGAATTGTACTTCGCGTACTGGGATTGCACTACACAGTTTCTATTTTCGAGCTGGAGCTGCGGAAGTGTACTTCGCGTACTAGACTTGTACTTTTCGGTCTGGAGCTGCGGAAGTGAACTTCCCGTACTAGACTTGTACTACAAAGTTGCGATTTTCGGTCTGGAGCTGCGGAAGTGTACTTCGCGTACTAGACTTGTACTACAAAGTTGCGATTTTCGGTCTGGAGCTGCAGAAGTGTACTTCGCGTACTAGACTTGTACTACAAAGTTGCGATTTTCGATCTGGAGATGCAGAAGTGTACTTCGCGTACTAGACTTGTACTACAAAGTTGTGATTTTCGAGCTGGAGCTGCGGAAGTGTGCTTCGCGTACTAGACTTGTACTACAAAGTTGCGATTTTCGAGCTGGAGCTGCGGAAGTGTACTTCGCGTACTAGACTTGTGCTACAAAGTTTCGATTTTCGAGCTGGAGCTGCGGAAGTGTACTTCGCGTACTAGACTTGTACTACAAAGTTGCGATTTTCGAGCTGGAGCGCTGTGGAAGTGTACTTCCCGTACTATACTTGTACTACAAAGTTGCGATTTTCGAGCTGGAGATGCGGAAGTGTACTTC
The DNA here is from genome assembly GCA_963377175.1 of Effrenium voratum. Taxonomy (NCBI): domain Eukaryota; class Dinophyceae; order Suessiales; family Symbiodiniaceae; genus Effrenium; species Effrenium voratum. The sequence continues at coordinate 275,056 of CAUJNA010003484.1, forward strand.
GCGTACTAGACTTGCACTACAAAGTTGCGATTTTCGAGCTGGAGCTGCGGAAGTGTACTTCGCGTACTAGACTTGCACTACAAAGTTGCGATTTTCGAGCTGGAGATGCGGAAGTGTACTTCGCGTACTAGACTTGTACTACAAAGTTGAGATTTTCGGTCTGGAGCTGCGGAAGTGTACTTCGCGTACTAGACTTGTACTACAAAGTTTCGGTTTTCGAGCTGGAGATGCGGAAGTGTACTTCTCGTACTAGACTTGTGCTACAAAGTTTCGGTTTTCGAGCTGGAGATGCGGAAGTGTACTTCGCGTACTAGACTTGTACTACAAAGTTTCGGTTTTCGAGCTGGAGATGCGGAAGTGTACTTCGCGTACTAGACTTGTACGACAAAGTTTCGATTTTCGAGCTGGAGATGCGGAAGTGTACTTCGCGTACTAGGATTGCACTACAAAGTTGCGATTTTCGAGCTGGAGCTGCGGAAGTGTACTTCGCGTACTAGACTTGTGCTACAAAGTTTCGACTTTCGAGCTGGAGCTGCGGAAGTGTACTTCTGGACCTGTACTACAAAAGTTGCGATTTTCGAGCTGGAGATGCGGAAGCGTACTTCCCGTACTAGACTTGTACTACAAAGTTGCGATTTTCGAGCTGGAGCTGCGGAAGTGTTCTTTGCGTACTAGACTTGTACTACAAAGTTGCGATTTTCGAGCTGGAGCGCTGTGGAAGTGTACTTCTTGTACTAGACTTGTACTACAAAATTGCGATTTTCGAGCTGGAGCTGCGGGAAGTGTACTTCGCGTACTAGGATTGCACTACAAAGTTGCGATTTTCGAGCTGGAGCTGCCGAAGTGTACTTCGCGTACTAGACTTGTACTACAAAATTGCGATTTTCGAGCTGGAGCTCGGTCTGGAGCTGCGGAAGTGTACTTCGCCTACTAGACTTGTACTACAAAGTTGCGATTTTCGAGCTGGAGATGCGGAAGTGTACTTCGCGTACTAGACTTGTACTACAAAGTTGCGATTTTCGAGCTGGAGCTGCGGAAGTGTACTTCGCGTACTAGACTTGTGCTACAAAGTTTCGATTTTCGAGCTGGAGCTGCGGAAGTGTACTTCTGGACTTGTACTACAAAAGATGCGATTTTCGAGCTGGAGCGCTGTGGAAGCGTACTTCCCGTACTAGACTTGTACTACAAAGTTGCGATTTTCGAGCTGGAGCTGCGGAAGTGTACTTCGCGACAAAGTTCCGACTTTCGAGCTGGAGCTGCGGAAGTGTACTTCTTGTACTAGACTTGTGCTACAAAGTTGCGATTTTCGAGCTGGAGCTGGGGAAGTGTACTTTGCGTACTAGACTTGTACTACAAAGTTGCGACTTTCGAGCTGGAGCTGCGGAAGTGTACTTCTTGTACCAGACTTGTACTACAAAGTTGCGATTTTTTCGAGCTGGAGCTGGGGAAGTGTACTTTGCGTACTAGACTTGTACTACAAAGTTGCGATTTTCGAGCTGGAGCTGCGGAAGTGTACTTCGCGTACTAGACTTGTACTACAAAATTGCGATTTTCGAGCTGGAGCTCGGTCTGGAGCTGCGGAAGTGTACTTCGCGTACTAGACTTGTACTACAAAGTTGCGATTTTCGAGCTGGAGATGCGGAAGTGTACTTCGCGCACTAGACTTGCACTACAAAGTTGCCATTTTCGAGCTGGAGCTGCGGAAGTGTACTTCGCGTACTAGACTTGTACTACAAAGTTGCGATTTTCGTTCTGGAGATGCGGAAGTGTACTTCTCGTACTAGACTTGTACTACAAAGTTTGATTTTCGAGCCGGATCTGCCAAAGTTCGAAAACACTGTAAAGCGATAAGGTCTCCCCCAAAAACGATAACGTTCAAAAAAGTACTAGGGCCAAGTACAGTGTTTCGTCCGCTCCTCACATAAAGGTCGGATAGCAGGCGCCGTTTTTGGGCCCTTTCTGTTTCCTGGAGAGGTTCTCAAAACGCTGGTTGACCGTTCAAGCCAACTGAGCATGGCTTTTTTTTTGAGCTGGGGCGCCTGCCAAATCCCATTTTTTTGATGGCTTTCCTAAAGATGGTCGACTCCAAAACTTGACTGCTATTGGGTTGGATCTTCAGACTTTGACTTTTTGGGAAGTCAAGGGTCAACAGCAACCAAGAAAACAGGTTCTTTTTTGACCTTTGGGGTCACCTGGCAAAGGGCTTCGCCCGGACCGCCGGATCGTAGCGTGCTGGCTCCGGCCGTTGTTTCGTCGCGGGCGAAGGACTTCAAAGCCTCTGCTACTGGGCGCCTTGCCATCGGTGCTTGCCGCGGGGGAGTTGCCATGTGTTTTTTGTTGTTTCGGTAGAAACACAGATGGTTGCCCCCTAACAGCACACCTATGGGAGTTGCTTTGTTCTGCCACAGTGAGACGTAAAAAGCCTCGCCAGACTGAGCTTGGCGTGAAAGGCAGTTCGACTTGGATTTGTTGCTTCTTGCTCTCTGTCAGCCAGCGAACACATGTGTTTGGTTGTTGGCAAAACACCTAGGCCTGAGAAGAAACATATTTTATCCGTTTGCGCAAAGGGCTCGGCTTGCGAACAAAAAGGCCTCATGACATCGAGGAAGGCTCCTTTCATTGGTGTCCGTTTGCTGCTTCCGACTTCCGGCTGGGAGTTTATCAACCTGCTCAAACGTGGAGTTGGGGAAGCCCTTTGAGGCGGCAGTTGTCCTCATATGCTTACCGTAGGGAAGTCGTATACTTGCCACAAGCACCGGCAGGCCCACACACCCATACACATTGCCAGACTAGGCTGGCTCTTTATCTTTTTGCTGTTTGGTTTCACCTCCAATTTCCTTTTCAATTGAACCAGCCAGAGGTAAACTTGTGGTAGGGGGTCTATGCCTGACCTCATGCACACACACACATAAGCATGCTTACGCATTCAAACGCAACTGGCGCTGATACCTCAAGAGCACACCATGAGCGAAGAGCAAGTTCGTTGTGGGCCTGGTTTTGTACAGATACTACAGAAAAAGTTGGTACCCTTATTCTAACCTCTCTACTGGAGGACCTAGTCGGCCTTGCCCATGGTTTTTTGGCCCCACACCGACCCGTAAGGCATCCACCTGCAAGACAAGAGCGTTGAGGCTTTCAGGTGCGATGGGGAGACTTGGGCGTGCCTGTTGGTTTTTCGGCTTGACCGCCTACCTGCTTGGTTCCTCTCTTAATGCCCGCCATCGACTTTCTCAGGCTACTGGAGCCGCCAAGGCCCTATCCCCTTTCCGCCACAAGCCTATTTCCACCAAAAGAAGCTCTTTGCGCACAAATCGTCCAACCCAAACTCACTTACTCAGCGGAATCCCAGATTTTCACAGTTTTGGTGGGTTTACTTGAAAGGTCAACATTCAGGCAGACGCAAACTCTTACGCAGGTTCCTGTCACCTTGGTCGGGTGAAATAATGCCTCGAGACACTAGACTCAACCCAAGACATACTGGGTACACAACCAGCACAAGCCCAAACGAGCACAGCAAGCTTACCCGTGATAATCGTTCCTTGGGGATTCCAGAAATCCAGTTGGTGAACTAGAGTAGTTTGCACATGGCCGTACCAGAGGGACACGAGGGTTGTCGAGCCGGTACGGGTTGGTTGTTTTGGGGCTTAGGGTCTGCCAACACAGCATTGTGCTCCGGAAGAAATGCTTCGAAGGTTAAAAAAACACACACAAAACTATCACAGTGAGCCGCCTGAATTTCTAGTAGGGGGTGTGCTCTGGTACCTCGCCTCGGAGTCTAGACACTTTATCTTGCGTCGACGGCCTTTCATTCGAGCGCCCAAATATCCTCGTGGTGGGCTGGAAGGGAGTTCTGCCATCAGCAAACTGTCATGCTTGACTGCTATTGGGTTGTATCTTTAGACTTAAACTTTTTGGAAAAGAAAGGTGTGCTCCACTAAACCCCCCAAGAAGTTAAACTTTTTGTTGCAGGGGGGTCAACAGCAACCAAGTTTGGTGTTGACAGCTGCCAATGTTTTTCTCAGCGACAGTTCTGGGGCCCAATCGTGTGTTGTGAGGTAGTTTTGCGGCAGGCTCCTGGAGGGTTCCGCTGGGGATACTTCCAGCCATGATGATCTTATAGTGATCCAGCCCTTTTGTGGGACTGCAGCTGACGCGCCGAAGAGACTTCAGGCCTTGGAACCACTTTTGGTCAATAGCCTGGGTCAGCGGCCTTTTACTTTGGCAGTTCCAGGGTTTGCCTCTCGATCCCTTTGGGGGAACTACCGGCATCCCCTAGAAGTCTGCGCAAATTAGGGCGAGCTTAGGGTAAGCCGACAAAAAAGGTGAAGATTTCTTGGGAAGGTCCTATTTCATTTTTTGCGAAATCTAGTAGTTGTGCTTCGTAGCATCATTTCCTGCAACCTGGCTCCGACGGTTCAGCACCACTGACAATCCCACGAACTCCAGCCACAGGCCCCCCCCTCGAAGTGTAGCGCATTGGACTCACCCCACTTCCTCCCCCATTCCGGCCAGGGCAATTCTCCAAGAAGTGCAGCAGCGCTTGTCGGGGGTGGCGCCGCCCGAGGCACCTTTGGTTGCACGTGTTCTGTTAATGTCGTGGTGTTACACGTGCTGCGGTGTATGTATGTGAGTTTGTATGGGTATGTGTATTTATGTTCCATCGTGTTGTTGTGTTGCGCTGCGCTTGGTGTGTGATTAGGCTTGACTTAATGTGTGTTTGTCTGTGTGTGTGTGTGTTTCATTATGTTTGTTTTGCATTTGTGTGTTCAGGTGTGTGGCTTGTCTAGTTTTGATGCCGTAGTGTTGTTTGGTGTAGTTTAGTCAAGTGAAGTCTGGTGTAGTATATTTGTTTCAGCGAGGTGTTGTTAAAGGGCGTGTTTTTGCTAACGTCCTCACTTGCGCCTGAACTTGCATGTTTTTCTTGCTCTGCTTCGTGCCACAGGGATGTAGGATGATTGGGCTGGTTTCGGGTGGCTTAGTAGGTTTAGGTTGGCAGGGTTGGTTCAGTGTCTGTCTTGGGTGGGTTCAGGGTTTCAACTTCAAGGTTGGTTTACGGTGGGATTAGGGTGGGTTTGGGGTGCATTTGAGGTGGGTTCAGGGTGTTGGTCCACTCAGGGTGGGTTCTGGTTTAGGGCGAGTTTAGGGTTCGTGGCTGGCTTAGTGTGGTTTAGGGTGAAGCTTGGGTTGATTCAGGATTGGTTTAGGGTCGTTTTGGGCTTGGTTTCTGGTTAGGGTTAGCGGGGTCCGTTTGGGGTGGGTTTAAGGTCTGTCTAGAGCTTAATGGTTGTTCCACTTGTAATCATGGAGGTCAACCTGCTTCCCTGAGGTCAACCTGCTTACCCGAAATCGTAACAGGAGAAACCCACTGCCCTACACAGGTCCTAAAGGTTGTTTGCTGTTCGGACTCATTTGGCCGTGGGTCAACAGCAATGGTAGGTGCACCACCCATTTTAGTCTATGTTAGTAGGGATTGGGATGTTCACTGGGGGTACTGGGTCCACTTGCATGCTCGAGGCCACAGAAGTCCTTTCATCCTGAGGTTCCTGTAGGTGCGGACATTGGCTTTTTCAGCCATGCATTCCACTCCATCTCTCGCCAGTCCATGCGAATTTAATTCCAAAGCCAGCCCCTAGGCCATATGGCTTGCCTCAAGGCCTCGTACTCATCGAAGTGTTGGGACCGGCGCCGGGTTTTGTCAGGCCCTTGCTTCCGTAAGGTGTCGTCGTTGGTGGTTTGGATTGCCTGGAGTCTCCATGACCCTAAAAAATGGGGACATTAGCCAAAATAGCAGGGTCATGGACCCATTTTTAAAGATGGTTTTCTTTTTTTTGAACCCCTCGTTCTTGTCGAGGGCTCATGGGAAGCCATCCCCCCAAACCTCCAAAAAAGAGGCTCCACTCCACCCGAGTGGGTCTTCCCCCCGCGAGTCGTCTCAGGACGACGACTTCGCAGACTTCGAGGGCCGCGAGACTTGACGACGCGAGGCTTGCGCTTGGAGCCGCTAAGGCTGGAGAAAAAGGCGGCCGCTTCGGTGGATGGTACGAAATCGGTCAGGCGGGTCAGGCGGGTTGGCCTCCCTCTCACTTCGGCCAACGCTTGGTACCAACGCTAAACTCACTTCTGGAGTAGATTGGCCAAGAAATGTCCAAACTTCTTATTTACCACTAAAACCGTGAAGTTCAATGGGGAACACCCTGGAAAATGGTCGGGCATACATCCCCGAAATGAAGTCAAAGTTCATACAAAATCGTGCCCAAACTTGACTCCCCCTTTTGCATGTTTCCTAGGTTGCAACAAGTTTTGTTTTTCGGCAGGGCTTAAGGCTAGCCAAGTGTGGCGGACCCCGGCTGACACATTCGGATGAGGATGTTTCCCCGAAAAGTGAAGGACCTTTTGGAGACGGCACATCTTTGCCCGTCAGCAGGGTTTTTCCTTCCTGCTTCCTTCGCGTGAGCTCCTGAGCTGGGAGCCTGGGAGCGGCAAACAACACCTGGGCATGGGTTGGTGAATGCAAGAGCGAGTGGACCTGTATTACTGTATGTTTATATGTATGTGTGTAGATATATATATATACACATGCGCCAGCCTGAAGCAAAACCTGAGGAGCGGAGGTCAGCAAAGTCCCATCCATTTAGAAGCGGATTCCGCGCTCACGCATTTTTTGGTAGGCGCCCGAAGTACCAGCAACCAGCAAACACAGGATTCCTTCCTTCATGAAGCTCAGAGCAGTCGCCCCTGACCCCTTTGAGCCTTGCTAAGCCTTTGCGCGTTCAGGGTGGGTCTTGGCAGTTGGAGGTGACTGTTGGGCTCTGTATCTTTTCGGTGGCTCTCCAGCCCCATGCCGTCTCTTGCCGCGTGCGGGACTTCAACTGATGCAGCCGGCACTTTGAGGTGACCGAGCCCAGCGAGAGCTCCTCCGTTTTTGCCAGGGCCTCGATTCAATATGGTTTTCCTCTAGGTATTGCTTGAGCTTGGGGTCTAATGATCTCGCCCCTTGCGCAAATCTGAATGTGTCAGATTGTGTCGGTAGCAGGTGGGCGGACAAGCCCTTATTTCTTATTTCTTATTTGTGACTTTCCTGCCAGGGAGGAGAATGCACGGCGCTGACTTCTTACTGACTTTGTTTCCCATGATCGTGATCATGGCTTACAATTCATTTGCCTTGTGCACCAACCCTCATTCCATAACAATTCATCACCCCCCCCAAACAAAATAGTACTAGATACTAATAGTACACAGACCCTCTGGACGCAACGGCAGAGAGGCAGAGAGAGTATACACATCCTCATTCCATAAAAATAATTCAGCCCCCCCAAACAAAGTAATAATACAAGTAAGGTCCGGCAGAGCCGGGGGGCGGAAGTTTCAAAGCAGTGAACAACTATAGTTTGGAGAACTGTCCTTGGCCCCTTGCTTCTCTCTCTCTCTGTCTTTTTCTCTCTTTCTCTCTTTCTCTCTTTCTCTGTTTCTCTTTCTCTTTCTCTTTCTGTTTCTCTGTCTCTTTCTCTCTCTTTCTATCTATCTCTCTAGCTATCTCTATATCTGTTTATTGATCTATCTATCTACCCATCTTTCTCTGCACTTAAAAGTTGCGATGTTCAATCCCCGAAAGTTGACTTCGCGTACTACTTTCGTACTTAAAAGTTGCGATTTTCGAGCCCCAGCTGCGAAACTGGACTTCACGTACTACTTTCGTAGTTAAAAGTTGCGATTTTCGAGCCCCAGCTACGAAAGTGGACTTCGCGTACTACTTTCGTACTAAAAAGTCGCGATTTTCGAGCCCCAGCTGCGAAAGTGGACTTTGCGTACTACTTTCGTACTTAAAAGTTGCGATTTTCAAGCCCCGGCTGCGAAAGTGGACTTTGCGCACTACTTTCGTACTTAAAAGTTGCGATTTTCAAGCCCCGGCTGCGAAAGTGGACTTTGCGCACTACTTTCGTACTTAAAAGTTGCGATTTTCAAGCCCCAGCTGCGAAAGTTGACTTCGCGTACTACTTTCGTACTTAAAAGTTGCGATTTTCGAGCCCCGGCTGCGAAAGTTGACCTTGCAAAAATGCTGCGCCTGCCACCAAATCTGTGCTTGACCTTGCTAAAGTGCTGCGCCTGCCACAAAATCTGTACTTGACCTTGCGAAAGTGCTGCGCGTGCCACGAATTTTGCACTTGACCTTGCGAAAGTGCTGCACCTGCCACAAATTCTGTACTTGACCTTGCGAAAGTGATGCGCCTGCCACGAATTTTGTACTTGACCTTGCGAAAGTGCTGCGCCTGCCACGAATTTGGCACTTGACCTTGCGAAAGTGCTGCGCCTGCCACGAAATCGATACTTGACCTTGCGAAAGTGCTGCGCCTGCCACGAAATCTATACTTGACCTTGCGAAAGTGCTGCGCCTGCCACGCAATCTATTTCTCTAGCTATCTCTATATCTGTTTATTGATCTATCTATCAGTCCATCTTTCTCTGCACTTAAAAGTTGCGATGTTCAATCCCCGAAAGTTGACTTCGCGTACTACTTTCGTACTTAAAAGTTACGATTTTCAAGCCCCGGCTGCGAAAGTGGACTTTGCGCACTACTTTCGTACTTAAAAGTTGCGATTTTCAAGCCCCAGCTGCGAAAGTTGACTTCGCGTACTACTTTCGTACTTAAAAGTTGCGATTTTCGAGCCCCGGCTGCGAAAGTTGACCTTGCAAAAATGCTGCGCCTGCCACCAAATGTGTGCTTGACCTTGCTAAAGTGCTGCGCCTGCCACAAAATCTGTACTTGACCTTGCGAAAGTGCTGCGCGTGCCACGAATTTTGCACTTGACCTTGCGAAAGTGCTGCACCTGCCACAAATTCTGTACTTGACCTTGCGAAAGTGATGCGCCTGCCACGAATTTTGTACTTGACCTTGCGAAAGTGCTGCGCCTGCCACGAATTTGGCACTTGACCTTGCGAAAGTGCTGCGCCTGCCACGAAATCGATACTTGACCTTGCGAAAGTGCTGCGCCTGCCACGAAATCGATACTTGACCTTGCGAAAGTGCTGCGCCTGCCACGAAATCTATACTTGACCTTGCGAAAGTGCTGCGCCTGCCACGCAATTCAAACCTTGCGAAACCTTCGCGCGGCCGTGCCAATGGGCCCGTCTCCGAACCCGTTCCGAACCCGTTCCGAACCGTTCCGAGACCGTTCCGAGACCGCCTCCGTACAGGCGTCGCAGCCGAGGTGGTTTGCGCACAGTCCGGAAGCCCAATTCACGCACAGCGCCAACGTTTTCTGCATCTTGCCATCCCCCAGCTCGCAGAGAGTGGACGCAGCACCTTGCGAAAGTGCTGCGCCTGCCACGAAATCTATACTTGACCTTGCGAAAGTGCTGCGCCTGCCACGAAATCTATACTTGACGTTGCGAAAGTGCTGCGCCTGCCACGCAATTCAAACCTTGCGAAACCTTCGCGCGGCCGTGCCAATGGGCCCGTCTCCGAGACCGTTCCGAACCCGTTCCGAACCCGTTCCGAGACCGTTCCGAGACCGCCTCCGTACAGGCGTCGCAGCCGAGGTGGTTTGCGCACAGTCCGGAAGCCCAATTCACGCACAGCGCCAACGTTTTCTGCATCTTGCAATCCCCCAGCTCGCAGAGAGTGCTTGCGAAAGTGCTGCGCCTGCCACGAAATCTATACTTGACCTTGCGAAAGTGCTGCGCCTGCCACGAAATCTACACTTGACCTTGGGAAAGTGCTGCGCCTGCCACGAAATCTACACTTGACCTTGCGAAAGTGCTGCGCCTGCCACGCAATTCAAACCTTGCGAAACCTTCGCGCGGCCGTGCCAATGGGCCCGTCTCCGAGACCGTTCCGAACCCGTTCCGAGAACGTTCCGAGACCGCCTCCGTACAGGCGTCGCAGCCGAGGTGGTTTGCGCACAGTCCGGAAGCCCAATTCACGCACAGCGCCAACGTTTTCTGCATCTTGCCATCCCCCAGCTCGAAGAGAGTGCTTGCGAAAGTGTTTTCTGCCATCTTGCCATCCCCAGGCTGCAAGAGAGTCTTGCGAAGTTGCTGCGCCTGCCACGAAATCTAGTGCCAGAAGTAAGAAAAGGCTGCGCCTGCCACGCAATCTATACTTGACTGCGAAAGTGTGCGCCTGCCAGCAATTTTCAAACCTATTGCTGAAACCTTTCGCGGCCGTGCCAATGGGCCCGTCTCCGAGACCGTTCCGAACCCGTTCCGAGACCGTTCCGAGATCCGAGACCGCCTCCGTACAGGCGTCGCAGCCGAGGTGGTTTGCGCACAGTCCGGAAGCCCAATTCACGCACAGCGCCAACGTTTTCTGCATCTTGCCATCCCCCAGCTCGCAGAGAGTGCTTGCGAAAGTGCTGCGCCTGCCACGAAATCTATACTTGAGAAAGCTATCTACGTGTTAAGCTGGCTATATGTCAAAGCTATCTATCTGTCATGCAAGCCTATTGGAAAGCTATCTATCTGTCAAGCTAGCTATATGTCAAAGCTATCTATTTGTCATGCTAGCTACCTGTCATAGCTATATGTCAAAGCAGCTAGCTCATTTAGTTCCAGTACTACGGAAGTTTCTTGTTAAACTTCCTTTGACTAATAACACATATGTATATATATATATATAACACGTAATAATGGTTTTGGGGGGGTGGGAAGCCTATGTTGTGCCCCAAGGTGAGCCTTGACACCATCAAGGTGCGCTCCAAGTATCTCTGGAGGCACGATCTGACTGGCCGAAGGAACTGAGGTTCCAGAGGTGTGAGTGTGCGTGTGCTGGGTGTGTTGTTGTTGAAGGTGCCCGTTTTGGGGTAAGAGGGAAGCCACAAGGAACCACTTTTGGAGGGTTTCTCGTTTGTTTTGAGAGCCCAAAGGTGAACCGTTTGGGGACGGGGGGGGTGCCCCTTGAACCACCATGTGGAGGGACATTTTGAGGGTGTCACTTAAATGGACCCAGACAACAAGTTCGATTCTCCGACTTTGGCTTCCAAGTATGATGACAGCCACTTTCATCCGGTAGCCAGTTCGACAGTCCATTGAATTTTCTGTAAGGGGGTGTCCCCTTCATGCTGAATCACATGGGACTGACCCTTTGCGCCTCCGAAGTGGTCAGTCCCCAACATCCAAGCTGTGCAGCTTTACTCTTTGGAAGTTGCCAAGAGGGTTCTAAGAGAGAGCAACAGTTGGTGGGATGAACGGTTGGCTCATCCCGGCGCCTTACATTGCATGTTGCGTAGATCGAAGCAAAGAAATCTGGAAAGCATGGTCAGCAGCGGTGTTTTAAGAGTGCGTCCATCTACCATTGTTTCATTGCGCATGCGGCTTCAGTCCTAGACCCAGGGGCTTAAGCCGCCTTTATTTGGGTTAGCGGGTTGGCTTGGAATTGTGTGGTCAACGTGAGGGTCCAAACAATCAAAATCCTACGGTGCTTCACTCAACTCAGGCCGGGCGATGGGCCATCGATGCATGGCTCGCAGTTGTAAGGCTTGTCTCTCGAGTGCGCGGGATCCACGAAGGTTCCCCAAGTCCATAGCATCATGTTATATAATTGTTTTTCGCCTTGCTTGCCGGAATTTGCGATGTTGTGGCAAGGGCAGTTGTTTGGAGAGCTTTGCTAGGGCTTTGCGGATTTGGCCCCACAGTGTTTCAATGCAACGGCTTAGAGAGCACAGGCCCCACTCCCCTGTGGAGCGATCCTGACATGAAATGGCACCTGGGGCTCTTCACAAGTCTTAAAGACTTGGAGCCGAAGTTTGTCGACACAGGTTTCGAATTTGGGGTGCGAAGGTCCGTCTGATGCTCGCGCCATGGTCGGCCTTGGCCTCCCTGGGCTCCTTGGGCTCCTTGGGCCCTCCGCCTCCCACGGCTCCGCGCCCCGCGCCTGGCGCAGCGCGGGGCGTGGCCACGCTGGCGGCCCGGGGCGCGGCCGCGGCCGCGCCCGCGCGGCGCGCGGCGGGCCAGAGGCGGCCGCGCATATCGCTGGGAGCAGGGCGACGCCGCGGACCAGGAGCGGATGCTTTTGGGCACATTACGAAGCCAGGGATCTTGGTTGAACATAAGAGGAGCTCAGGGTGGAAGCAATGGTGGCCCAAAATCAGCAAAGCTTTTTTGTTTGTTCAGGTGACAGAAACACAGCCATTTGTGAGAAGAATACCATTTGTCAAGGTTGCTGCAAGACGACATATTGGAGGAAGACCACTTTGATGTGACCTGCGAGCTTTCTGGACAACTTGAGTTTTGATGTGGCCTGGGCGTCGGGGAGTCATTAAGACGTCAGGGAGAACATGGGATTCGCTCAAGGACCTGCTGGCCCCAGAACACCTTTGCCGCTGGCAAAAGGATGTGAAAGTGTTATGTTTAGGTGCACAATCTTCAGAACAAGCATGGGAGAGGCCTTCCCTGCAAAGAAGCAGTCGTCTTTTTAAGTTTGGCTGTCGCATGTTTGGGGTTGCCTCTTAAACAGACTTGCCCAAAGCTAAAACAATGGTAATGTCTTGCATCTTCGCCTCAAAAACAAGACAGGGGCGCCAAATTGGCAAGGTTCATGCAACAAAGAACCTTTAGGGCGGTTCTTTGCGCCGACAAACTCTCCGCAAGATTGCTCCCTGGCTTGTGCAACCCAAAGCAAACGCATGCCCTCCCAAAACAAATGTGTAACCTGAACGTGGGTCGCTGTGAAGGATGATGGTCTTCCAGGGCCCCTTTTGGTTTTCATGCCTTTTGGGGGCAGCGTTCGCAGAATCTCACAGCCGAATTGAAAGCACCAGATCCAACCGCGAAACCGTCCTCTTCCAATTTTGCCGTGTTCAACTGGAGGCCAACTATTGGACTGTGCATCGGCATCCTCTGCCCAAATCAACAGCTTCGGCAGTGCACAACAATTGAGCCACAATCAAAAACCCGGGTAGATGAAGGTTAGGGACAATCCCAACCATAAGTAGCTGCGGACATCCTTTGCTCCGTTTTCGCGTGGGAGTGTCATCGCCTTAGTGCCTTAGCGATCCTTCGCGGCGTCAAATTTCTCGCGCTAGGAGCTGCGACTCTTTCTGCCCGTGGCAGCGACCACGCAGGTGAAGGATGTGGAGTTTCAGGCGCCACGGGCGGGTGCGCATGGTACAAGCCCAAGCCCACTGGATGGACAGTCTCCTGCTCCAGTGTCCTAATATTCATAGGTGTTTGTTGCATCCTGACTGGCGCTGTGCCATGTATCAGGGTATCTGGAGTCGCGGCCCTGAAGAAATGGGGCCTCTGAATTGTGGGTACCTGACCCCATGTTCAACTGCAGACTTCAGTCCCGCCTTGGTTTGGTTGTAAAAGGGTTATGACCCTCCCAGCAAGGCCACTTATATATATATATACATACATATTTTGTATATATATATATATATATATATTTGTTTCTTCATGTTGTATATATATATATGTATATTGTACACACATATATATATATATATACTTTACAGCCTCCGGCTCAGTCCGCCGACATTGTCCTCTCCCTTTTCTCCTTCTGCCTCTCTCCCTTGTCTCCCTTGTGTGTTCTGTCGTCCTCTCTCCCTCCCTCTGCTCCCCATCCTCCCCATCCCCCCAAGCCTCTCCTCTCTGGTATGTATGTATGCATATATATATATATATGTGTATGTCTGTCTGTCTGTCTGTCTGTCTGTCTGTCTGTCTGTCTGTCTGTCTGTCTGTCTGTCCTGTC
>CAUJNA010003484.1:288845-293845 GCA_963377175.1 Effrenium voratum
ATCCTCTATCCTCTCTTAGGTCTCCAATAGTCCTCTCTTAGGTATCCGACACGCCGAGCAATGTTGGCGGATATTATAAATTACATCATGGTATATATATATATACAAATATCTGTATAGTAAACAAAAGAGGGTCCTTTGGGGTGCAGCTGAGGTGGCGCCGCGTTCTCTTCGTGTCCGCGTGGCTGGGCAGCCGTTGCTGGAGGGAGAGCTCTGGTCCGAGGCTGTAGCTTGTCCAAACGGCTGGGTTTTGTTTCGGTGACCAACACCCAGTGACTTTGGGTTCGAAGATGGGTTCCTGGAGGCTCCATGACGCTTCAAAAATGGGTCCATGCCCCCATTATTTTGGGATCCCCTAAAATGGTCCCTTTCAAACTACCCTACAAGAAGAGTGCCCAAAACAAATAAAAAAGAAACACACACCCATATGTGCAACTCTAAAAACTCGCCTTTACATATCAAGCAGGAGTTGTGTTTTCCGAGTCGGGCAAACGGAAAATCGAATAAGCCCCGCGGCCGCCTTAAAGGGCAAGCCACAGCAAAATGGTTTGTTCTTATGGGCCCAACCACGTTCCAACCTGTTTAGGTGTTTTGTGAGAAAGCAAAAACAGTTTCGGAGGAGACACTTCATGTTTGGGGGAAGCACCCTCCAAATTCATCCAAGTAGATGATTCTGGGGTCAATGTACTGAACAATGCAGACTACAACCAGGTCTACGTGCCGCCTTGACAGGCAAGCAAAGCCTACCGATTGGAGGCTGCCTCCAACGACCCCGGTCCAGAAATCTTTCAGACCGACTCAAGTGATGGATCCCTGTCAAGCTTTTCACCCTGATTGCTTCCTGGAATGGAACCCTGAAAAAGGTTCATACTGTGGATGGAATGGCAAACTATTTGTTCGTTGGTATTTGTAGGGGAATCATCATTCCAGGGAATCTTAGATGGTGCAGGATTTCGTCCCACAGTAGCACCATGCTGGACAACATCAACGCGTGCGTCCGAGGATGTGCAAGACACTTACTTTGAGCTTGATGGGCAGGGTGAATCCCGGGTCTTGGTCGTCTACCTGGCAAAGGCCTGGGGATTGGCGGGAGGGCAGTGAAATTCACAAATTACCACCTGCAAACTATGTTGTTGGTGCCTGACTATCAGTGGGCACCTTTTTCGTTGCCTTGCTGAGTCAAGGACCCTCTGGACGCAACGGCAGAGAGACGGAAATTGGTATGGAACCCTAGCAAAGGCTCTCAAAAGGAGATTCTTGTTTTAAGCCGATCAATTTGTGGGTTAATTTGTCGAGAGTGTGGTGACCAACGACGCGAAGGTGATTTTTTGTGTTTCCATGTTGGCCCGTGTGTAGTCAAGATGTTCATGAATATTTTCATTGATCCGTCTTTCGGCTATAAGTTTTTAGTTCGGACATCTATTTTTCATGTCTTTCCAAGTTTTGGACTGTTCCTCGCTGAGGTGGTCAGCATTGTCAGCCTTGCCCCTGTTTGGGCCAGGTGTGATTGCAGACCGGACAAGTTGCACTAAGCCTTTGGTTGCCACGTGTCTTGTTTGCCGAGTGAGACGCATGTGACCTGAGTGCTGCCCAGCGCAGCGGGCTCCCCCCATACGTGTTCCCTCGAGAAATGGTGTATAGAAGCTGGTAACGTCGCAGGTTGCTTGTGCACGGTTTGCAATTTTGCAGAACTAGCGATTTGGCAGAGTCACTGAATATCGCGAAGAGTGGAAGGGGGGAATGGGCTGTTGAGGAGGGGGGGGGGGGTTTGGGGAGGAATGGCTGCGTTCATGGGATGGTTGCGTTCATGACGGATTGTGGAACATGCATGGTTGGAGATCCAGCGTTGCGGAGGCCACAGCTAAGAGTAGTTGGTTGGGGCCTGCTGCCTGCGGACCGCTAGCTCTCCATCGTATGGCTGGCAGTGGCAGTCCGAAGCAACTTTTGTCCTTGGCCACCTTGCTTCGCAGCATAGTTCTCGAAAATAGCGGTGTTGCTCCACTTCAGGGATGGAGGTGAAGGCCCGTGGACGCGCAGTGTTTTTGGGCAAACATGACCCTATTCATCTGCCAAGATGGTTCAGCTAAGATCAGCTGCAAATCTGCGTTGCTTCTGCAAAACTCCTCTGCAAAACGCCCCCCCCCTCCCCAACTGAGAAACTTGCAAGGCCCCCTACCATTCTATACCCCATTTCTCAAGTACTAGGTCAGAAGCGTATGAGTCACCTGTGCGCGAAACACACTCACCGCTCCATTTTCCAATGGGGTTTGCAAGAAACGTCTTCGTGGCCTCTGAAAAATCTAATTATTTGGCCTGAGCAACTTGCTTGACACATGAGAACACTCATTGGCATTCTACTGCGCCTTGTTCCGACGAAAGATCCACTGCGAAAGTCTTAATTTGCAAGTCGTCGATCCAGCGCTCTGCCCATGATTCCTAGCCCTTTTTCTGTCCTACAGCAAACATTTTTCACGCTTTGCCAACTTCTGTCCACGCGCAGACGTGGCAGGTTTCGCATCTTCCGGTTCGCCTCTACAACGTATTGCTGTCGGCTGTTTAATGATTGCACTTGCACCGTGGAGGTCGGGCAAGGCCGCTCAACCCCGCTAGCCGCGCTCTTTTACCTCTTCCCTCTTGCTCCGTCGCATTGCGAGGAGCACTAGGGGAAGTTGAGCCAAAACACACTTCGACCAACTTGCAATTTTACAGAGCTGTGGCTCAGGAATGATTCACAAAAAACGTACCTATGGGTTGCTCAGGGTTCGGAACTTTTAAAGTGACGTGCCCGCTCCTGCGACACCTTTTTTTGTTTCCGAAATGGGTCGCACCTGTGCTCCGAGCAGTTTTCAATCCCAACATGACACCTAATCCTTTTGGTGCCTGAAGTGCCCCTTGTTTGCGGACGCAACCACGTGGGTGTGGTCAAAATTAAACCGCCAGGGGACCACAGGTTTGGTCCACATGTTGCCACTTACCAGGTTCCATTTTGGGTACCTATTTTTGACCCACAGCCACGTCCCCCATTTTTGTTTCTTTCCTGCGGGATGCCCAGCCACAAGTCGAGCCACAAAGTTGTTCGGTCCCTCGGTCCCTGGGTCCCTCGGTGCAGGCGCGTGTGGAGACCTGGGAGGAGGTGATGCAGGCGGTGGAAGAGACCTGGCCACTTCCACTGGGCTGTTCCAAGGCTATCCTTTATGAGGGGAATCCAAAAAGCTAAAGTCTAAAGATCCAACCCAATAGTAGTAGAGGTTAGAATAAGGGTACCATTTTTTTGCTGTAGTCTATGTTAGTAGGGGAACCCTCCCAACCAAAAAAGGGCAAAAAAAAGCACTATTGGGGACCTAGACACCAATGGTTGAAGCATCCCCCCTTTGAACTTTTTCTTGGGGGATCCACCGCACCCAAGTAACCTCTCTTCTGGAGGACCTAGTGCAAACCATGGGGTGACTTCCCCATTCTTTCCAGGATCCTTCTTTCTAGAAAACCACCAAAAACCACTGGGGAGATGACTGGTTTCTGAATAGCAGCTGTCTCCCCCTACAACCATTGGGGTGTAAATCATGGACGGTTTCTGCCGGTTGTATCGCAGGTGTGCTATACCTGGGCGCCCGCCGGGCGCTACAACGAGGAGATCCGCGCCGCAGCGACATTTTTCAGCTTTCGCCACGGCACAGCAGGTTTTTAGGGTGCCTCCATTTGCTTCCGTTGTTTGTTGGTTTTAAAAGGAACCCATCACTACTGGAGGTGTTTTTGTTTATTTTTGCTGGGGCCTGAACCAAATGGAATGGTGTGAAGCCCAACCTGGACCTTCCGTTGTTACATAAATTTGTGTCACGAAAGCAAAATGCTCGCGGCAACTATTTTCGCCCAATGATCCAAAAAGTGCTCGTTCCCCAAAAAGCGCTCGTTTCATGAACACTGGTTTCTTGCAAAGTACTAATTGTTACGCGTTTTGGATTTGCGCGGGTATTTGCGCTCGTTTTGCGGGTATTTGCGCCCGTTTCGCGGGTATGTGTCCACAGTGTCCACGCAACAGACTATATGAGAAGAGAGAAACCGCCGCAAGAGCTAAAAATGCTCGAATCCAAATTTGTGCTCGTTCCCCCGAAAAACGCCCGACTAGCAAATTTCTGCTACGAAACACCCAAGGGGCACACATTTATGTAACGAATGAAGGTCCAGGAAGATACGCAAAGGACAAAAAACAAAGGAACGCTAGACACCACCCAAAGTGTGGGGATACCCTATTTTGACACAAACCTCATGTCCAAACGTTGCATAGTCGGTTTCCTTGTGAAGCGCTATCTTTTGGAGAGGTCATGGAGTCCGTTTTTCCTTGGACAGGATCTTCGGGGGGGTACAAAAGATGTCCTTTACCTTCCTCCTTTGTGCAAGTGATCAAGAGCTGCCTTTTCCTTTCAGCCTGGTTGGTTGAATCCGGCCTTCGATATCGAGATGCAGCACATTGTTTCCATGTTTTTGCTGGTGTTTTTGCATTACTCCCTGGGATTACCTCTCCCACCGGGATACTGGTGACCCATGTTGCTAAATTTACTGATATGTGTCTGGATTTGGGATACTGTCGTGTCTTTGCTTCAACGCGAACTGCAACAACTCTTGTAGCATTAGAAATGAGAGGTATAATTAGTTCACTTGTTTTCAAGTCCAGGGAAACCTTACACAGAAGTCGCCCAAGACCTGCCAGCCTTGGGCAATAAAAGGGTCGCGCGGAGTCCTTGTACGGGGCTTTCTTTTTTGGTGTAGTTACAGTACAGCAGGCTGACGCTCATCCATTGCTGGGGATTCCCTATTTGCGGTTTGTGAAGTTTAGTAACTTCCCAAGTTTTCACGTGGAGAAAGGAAGTATCCGGAAGCTTTTCGTGTCAAGACCAGAGGTTGTCTGGCCTAGCTTGGATCCATTTGGATCCCAACGGGGGCTTTGCAAGGTGGGTATTGATCTGCCCACATAGGCTCGAGAGGATTCTCCGTGCCGGTCTTTG